>CAUYLG010065534.1:0-34757 GCA_963573385.1 Cacajao melanocephalus
TCAATACACTGATTTCCTTTGGATAAATACCCAGTAGTGGGATTGCTGGGTCATATAGTGGTTCTATTTTCAGTCTTTTGAAAAAATGCCACATTATTTTCCATAATGGCTATATTAATTTACATTCCCACCAACAGTGTAGGAACAGAGTTAGTTGACTTCTTATGTCCTGTCCTAACCTCTCAAATTTTTTTTAGTATGTTGAGTTCTAAAGTTCATTAAAAGACAATATTTATAATTAGAAAGCCTTTTTCCTACAAAGTCAGTGTTTTCAGACGAAGCAAGATCTCTCAACTCTTCCAAGAAAACCTGGTTTATCTTTTATTTAAAATACTATAACAGTTAAGAAGTGTATATTCAGTGAAACCCCGTCTCTACTAAAAATACAAAAAATTAGCTGGGAGTGGTGGTAAGCACTTGTAGTCCCAGCTACTTGGGAGGCTGAAGCAGGAGAATCGCTTGAACCCAGGAGGTGGAGATTGCAGTGAGCCAAGATCACACCACTGCACTCTAGCCTGGGTGACAGAGTGAGATTCTGTCTCAAAAAAAAAGAAAAAGAAAAAAAAGAAGTGTGTGTGTATGTATGAAAAAGCAAGAAATACAAGTCTGAAATTGAATAAAAGTGATTATAGAATATAGCTTATCTAAGTGAGCATAGTTTATCTTGAAAGTGACTCCTTGAGGCAAAGCAATTTTAATTAGTGGAGAATGCACTGGTAGATGGAGACCATTTTAAGAATTCTGAAAACGTTCTGAGTATTTTCAAGGCCTTTTATATCCCAATGACACTGTTTTGCTTATTATTATTAGAGCTAGTATTTCAGAATGTATGATTTTTCTTTTTATTATAATACACATCTCTGTCATAATTCTTATGCTTAACAATTGTGCTGTTATTCTCTGACCTCAATTGAAGAGAAAAAGATGAAGGTGATTATAGATTTTCATGAGGCATAAGGCAGGAGTGTTGAAGGGGCAAAAACGTGGGATTAAAGACTACAGGGTGAGTATGAGAAAGTGACTGTTACACAAGCAATTAACTAAGCTTTTGGCTATAAAAGGAAAAGCTATAGAATCAGAGAGGTTACAGTGGACAAAGAAAAGAGAAGGTAGGAAGAAGACATTGAGTCAAATAATTCACCTCCACGGTCCCCATTAATCTAAGATACCACAGATAGTTTTCTGAGTGAACCAGAAATGTTGTTTCAGGGCAGGTAATTGGAAACAATTTTCACTTTCTTCTTCTTTTAAGCACTTCCACTTGCCTCTTGCAAAACTGGGCTTCCTTTTTTTTTTTCTTTTGAGACAGTCTCCCTCTGTCACCCAAGCTGGAGTGCAGTGGCGCAATCTTTGCTCACAGCAACCTCTGCCTCCTGGGTTCAAGCAATTCTCTGCCTCAGCCTCCTGAGTAGCTGGGATGATACCCACCCACCACCACGCCCAGCTAATTTATGTACTTTTGGTAGAGACGGGGCTTCACCGTCTTGGCCAGACTGGTCTTGAACTCCTGACCTCCTGATCCAACCCCCTCGACCTCCCAAAGTGCTAGGATTACAGGTGTCAGCCAACACGCCCAGCCCCTCTATCTTCTTATGCTGTTATTTTACTCTGCTTATCACCTCATGGTATCCTAACAACTCTACTATTTACATTGATGTCATATGTAGTCAGCTTCTGGTATTACATAGCATTTTTGTTAGCACTTGAAAATACTAAGTTTTTGAGTTTTCTCCCTGCAGTAAACAGTATTCACACAATAATGACTGTATATCTGCAAGGCCACTGTAAAATCTGGAATGACAAACCCTAAATAGTCCACATGGCAATTACTTCTTTGTAGATGAAGTAGCTTCTTGTGATATAGAAATAAGAACTTTAACCCAAATATTTTGTACTTCGGTAGGAAATTTATCCCAAATGAAAAATATACAAAAATAAAAACCATTCCACATGTTCTGGTAAAAACCACAAGAAATCTAATTTTGTCAGCTTAATTCCTCTTTGTTGAGTGGGTCTGATGGATATTCTTCCAAGGGTAGTCCATGGATCACTTGCACTGTAATCACCTGGGTGCCTGTGAAAGTGCAGATTATAGAACTCTGCCCTCTGCTGCTGAATCAGAATCTTTGGGGATAGAGCCTGATCTAAATCTCAGCAAGCTTTCTGCATTACATTTATGTCCACTAAGATTTCAGAATCTCTAGTTTAATGCAGGATCCTGTTGTGTGAGAGCAGGCACCTTGCCAGCACTTGGCATACAGGAGTTTACCAACCACAAAGGAAACTGTCCTTCCTCTCTCCCCTCTACCTCCTGCAGTGCTTCCAGGCTTTTCTTGCCAATGACATAGATTAGATGCTTCCAAGTACTCAAAAGCCCAAAGGTTAATGAGGCATCTCATTCATATTTCATGATTGCTGTTTGCCCTTCTCTGCCTTTGGGACACACAATGGAAAAGTGCAATCAATAGAATAATATCAGAAGCACTAGACAATTAGAAGATACCAGAAATAATCCATAGACACCTACTGTATTTATAGCAAATGCCCTGAATTAATAAATTATCAACAGAGATCATTATTTCACCAGAATCCATCAATGTGTAGAAAAAAAAGCAAACAAATGTATAAAACTCTAGGAATAAAGGGCACCTACCAATTTGTTTAATTATCCTGTTCTCAAGATGCATGTTTTTATAGTGTCCACCCTGTTTCTTGTCATCAAAGCTATCATTCTATTACTTTATTTTTTGTGTTTAAAGATTTTAGAGCGGTTTATTTTCAAGCTAATATGCTCACATATGGGACGATAACGGAAATGACAGGAGAAATTCAATACAACTGTGTTGAAAGCTAATATCTCTGATGTTCACTTTCTAAACTCTTCAAATCTTTGCTGCATTTTAAAGCTTATTTATGGGGTAAAATTTCTCCTAAAACGTCGTGTTTGTTCTTTATTAATTATACTGTTTGTATTCCTTCTTCTCTAATGCCCATTAGGCATTAGCTCTCCTATATAGCCCTTTGTTATATATATATTTTTTCTTTTTTTAAATTTTATTTTGAGACAGTCTTGCTCTGTCACCCAGGATGGAGTGTATTGGTGCTGTCTCAGCTCACTGTAACCTACACCTCCCGGGTTCCAGTGATTCTCCTGCCTCAGCCTCTTGGGTAGCTGGGATTGGAGACATGCACCACCACGCCCAGCTAATCTTTGTAATTTTTATTTTATATTTCAAAAATTCATTTATAATAGTAATAGAAATCATTACTGAGTATCTAAAATATTCCAGAAATTTTGTATATGTTATGTTTAAATATTACAAGTATTTCCCAAAAATATATTATTTGCAGGAAGTCCTCTAAACTGTTTTTTTAAAAAAAAAAAAATAGGATTTGGGGATCATTTAGAGACTGTTTCAAACTTATTTTCAGGTTCCTGAAACACAATCCTTCCATCAGTGTGTGAAAAAAATGCAAACAAATATATCAAACCCTAGGAATAAAGAGCACCTACCAATTTCTTTTTTAATTATCCCATTCTCAACATGCCTGTTTTTACAGTGTCCACTCTGTTTCTTGTCATCAAGACCATCATTCTATTACTTTGTTTTTTGTATTTTATGTATTTTTATATTCTTTTATGGAAACATATTCCAGATTTATTTATTTCCAAGTTCCTGAAACATATTCATATATTAAATTGTCTGAGAGCTACAGTGGAAAAAAACAAAACAGAAAAAGTGTTTATCCCAAAGCTTCTTATGTTAACTTGACCATAAAACTATTTTTTTTTTTTGGTTCAAGTGAAACTATTTTTTTTAGGTTCAACTATTTTTTCAGGTTCAAGAATTTGCAAAATTCTGCATTAGATGAAGTTTGAACATATTTAGTATTATTAGTTTTATTATTACTACTCTTGAAGTACTATGGCACCAAAAAAAAAATAGATTATTTGCCCAAAGCCACAGAATTAAGGGATAACATAGCTGATATTCAAATTTGTCTCAAAAATCCACTTTCATTCCATTATTTCTACTATGTTCTCTTTAATTTCTAAATCATTTTTTTAATTCTATAAAATAAAAGAAACTAACATCTAGTAGTAGATATTATACACCCAAGGGTCAATCCTTATTTACCTAGAATGCTCATAAGATAAAACAAATTAAAATAATATTCATTAGTGGAACATTTATATAACATGAAATGTAGGTCATTATCACACAATGCTATTTTGTTCTATAATCATTTTTAACATTAAATTCTAAGACAAATGTTTTGAGTATTAATCCTTGGAATTTTTAAAGAGTCAAAAACACTGAGGTAGAATTTGGCAAGAAAGCAGACATTAAAGCAAGTCATTAGTGAAAAAACTTCACAAAAGGAGGGAAGGAGAGAAGGAGGGAAATTAAGTAATTAAATTTGGCATGAGTGAGATGTGGAGAATAGGATTTGGAGTTCATGAGCTCCACGGACATAACACCTGACATTTAGAAATCTCTCCTACAGGAGAAATTTGCACAAAGGAGCAGTTATATATGCAAATATATTTATTGCAGCATCATTCATAAGAAAAAAATGGAAACAAGTTGTATCCAAAAAGAAAACAAAAAATTAAATAAATTATGGTGGGGTACACTGAAGTGGGTTTACATAAACAGATAGGAAATAATCACAAGAATTTTTTTCCCATTAAGTCAAAGAATAATGTGTGGGGCATGATCTGAAATTGTCAAGGAAGAGATGAAGAGGGGTGTGAAGAGACACTTTTACTTTCATTCCTTTATTTTGTATTGCTTACTTTTAATGGCAATAGGCATGTAATCCAAGATTACTTTTTTATTCAAAAATAATTTTAAGAAATTAAGAAGAAAAAATGGGCCAGGCACGGTGGCTCACACCTGTAATCCCAGCACTTTGGGAGGCTGAGGCGGGTGGATCACGAGGTCAAGAGATCGAGACCATCCTGGCCAACATGATGAAACCCCGTCTCTACTAAAAATACAAAAAATTAGCTGGACATGGTGGCACATGCCTGTAATCCAAGCTACTTGGGAGGCTGAGACAGGAGAATTGCTTGAACCCAGGAGGTAGAGGTTGCGGTGAGCCGAGAATGTGCCATTGCACTCCAGCCTGGGCAACAAGAGTGAAACTCCATCTCAAAAAAAAAGAAGAAAAAATGTATGTAATGCAGTCAATACAGTATAGTGAACCAAGCATCATCTCTGTATGCAGACAATCTGAATTAAACTATAATTCCACATCTATTATCTAGGTAACCTTTGATATTGTCCTTATCTGAATCTTCATTTTATCAACATAAAGTAGGGATAATTATCACATCTTTTCATTATTACAAGCCTTAGAAGTGATATATAAAGGTGCCCAATATCAATAGCTAATAATAGCAAATCACTTTGGAAAAAAAAGCATATATTTTATGTTGTTCTGTTTTTGTTTGTTCCATTTATCTGTTCCTAGATGTGAGTCCTTTAAAGAGAGAGAGAGATTCTTCTGACTTGTATTCTTAAACATGTCTCTTCTGCCATATTTACTTAACTTTAACCTAGTAATACCTTGGAACAGTGCAGATGGGGAAATATAAAATTATGCATATGTTAGAGCTAGAAAATATCTTAAAGATTAACTAGTCCAATTTCCAATTTTACTGCAAAGAGAAAAATAGTATGACAGAGTAATTAGTTCATTAAATTGATTAAATTTAGAGTATCTGAAGGTATATTATCTCATATACATTATATATGACCCTTATATAGTACTAACTGAGGTCTATCTGTTTAACTTATACCATAGAGCATCATTTCCTGGTAAGGGGATGATAATTTTAGAACATGGAATATTTTAAAGTATTTAAGTCTGAGAACTATCACTGCTTAAAAAAACCTCTGACAGAACACAGGGTAAAAGGGAGCAGAATATAAGAACATCGAAGCAAGGGACAAACTCCACGTATTTGGCTATTCTATAAGTTCACTTGCATCACGGTAATAATGCAATAATACTCTTACACAATAATGCTTTGTGTCTGCCTTGGTATTATATATGCCAGATGGCTACGCCATCCCCGGCAATAAAAGAAGAGAGGGATAAAGTGGTGAAAAGACATACTCTTCATACTCTCTCTGCATTCTTATTACCCAAACTGACAGAGGGTCACTGGAATGTTATGAAATATTTTCCAGTCGTACTATTACAGTTATATTAGTATATTTTCAAATTTTGTGCAGTTTGCTGCAAATAAAACTGAGATCCTAGGTAAGAATCCCAAATTTGGATTTTTTTATATTTAAGGGCTAGAAGATTAGATGTCTATGAAGCAAGTAGCTTTTATCTGAGCAATGAGTACTACAGAATAACCTAAAAATAATATTTTTGTATTATGAAACATTTTCAGTCATACAAAACATATGGAAAATAATATAATGAACTAGGTGTACCTACCATCTAGCTAAAAAGCAAATAAACAAGACATAACAGATAGAAAACAGTGCACCTCTTTCTTTCCAGTGGTAGTCACTATCCTGAATTTGGCATTATTTATTCCACCCATGTTGTTACACTTCAACTGTAAAATGTGTATTCTTAAACTTTATGGCATTGTTTTGCAAGTATCCAAACTATACATACATCATATACTTCTTTATATAGCCTTACACAATTTATTTTTTGCTTAAACTTTTTTTTTTGCAATTTATACATGTTGCTAAAGAAGGTCTGGTTTTACTCACTTTAATTGCCATTAATGTTCACTTATATGAATATATGACAATTCACCCATTTTTCCTATTAATAAGCACTTCTATTGGTTTTAGTTTAATTGCAAAGAATATAGTAATGAATAGTCATATTTTCGGATAGCGAAGATAGATGACAGACAGACGGACAGACGGACAGACAGACAGACAGACATAACTTTTTCAGATCACGGGAATGAAGTATGTATTTGCTGGTTAAAGGCTATATGTATCTTCAGACTTGCTAGATACTGCCAAATTATTCTTCAAACTCATCATATCCATTTATACTCCCACCTCCGATATATGAGATTTTCTGTTGTTCTACCTTTCTCTCAGGTACATAATAGGATCTGCCCTTATAACTTTAAAAAACAAAAAAAAAAGCTGTTTTTTATTTTTTGCAGTTATGCTGGAAAGATGAGGTTTATTTTTGGAATATTTTGCAAATGACATTAGGTAGGAGAGACATGAAAAATGACATTGGACATAATTGGTATAAAATTTAAAATAATCATAACATCTAAAACAAAAAAATCTAAACCATACCTAACAATAAACATTTAAATAAGAACATGAGAAAATATTAAATATATACTTTGAGGTCCTTGACATACGTAGAATTATAAACTCCATTTACAAATTCAACCAAGGAAATCTTCAAGCTAAAGTCCCTTGCTGCAGGGGTCCCCAGTCTCCAGGCCACAGACCACCACCAGTTCCTAGCCTGTTAGGAGCCAAGCTGCACAGCAGGAAGTGAGCACTGGTGAGTGAGTGAAGCGTCACTGGCTCCCCATCACTGGCATTACCACCTGAGCTCTGCCTCCTGTTAGATCTGCAGCGGCAATAGATTCTCATAGGAATGCAAACCCTGTTGTGAACTGTGAGTGAGAGCAACTCTAGGCTGTGGGCTCCTTATAAGAATCTAATGCCTGATTATCTGTCACTGTATCTCATCACTCACAAATGGGACCATCTAGTTGCAGGAAAACAAACAATTATCCAGAAACCATACCCCCCATCCACACCCAAACCCCAACCCCATGGAAAAATAGTCTTCCATGAAACCAGTCCCTGGTGCTAAAAAGATTGGGAACCCACTGTCTTAATACATATGTGTGCTTTGTACATTGCACACACTTCCATCATAATGACATCTCTTATGATATTACATAATATAGACTAATTAAATATGGTAAAAACAATTTATTCTTGTGTTTACTATTCAGAAGATAGGCATTAGAACCTAGCATTTTGATATGTTTGGAGTTTTATTCTGGACACTTTTAATAACTCTCAATAGCTTTTTTAGGGGGGACGTTAAGTTTCTCATTTTAATCCTGCTCTTCCATTCACTGTTCCAAAACTTCTCTCATGGTCTATGATCTATGAAAGGTAAGGAATCCTTATTTCCTTTCACTGGACAGTTGGATATCCATATCTGCGAACTTTCTATTGAATGTCATACTTCATTCAAGATATTTTCATTTGGGTTTTTCACAAGCCAATATTGATTTTCTTCTGCAACACGATGAATCTTTTCATGTAGTAATGCCTTAAGCAGAGCAAAAATTCAAGAAGAATTTGACTTTTTATTTGTTGAATGCTAAATTTTTAAATATGATCAAAACTTTTATATATATTTTCTCCTTTCATATCAATTGAACAGGGCTAAATGATTTTCCCTCTAAATTATATTTCTTACTGCAGGTTTAGAAATTCAAATAGAGAAAGGATTGTATTAACCACCACAATAATATAGAGGGAAAGGAGTTCAATAAGCAAAAGCAGGTCCCCTCCAAACTCTCAAGTGTCTTCATAGAGTGGCAAGCCTTTAATTAATTTGCCACAGTTCAACCTTTGCCAGTTGACGGTGATGGTATGTCAGCACAGATAGGGGAAATCACATTAACGAAGCTCACAAAACTAACACATAAGCATGCCAATTTATTGATTTCCATTTTAAAGAATGACTGCAGAGGGGACCTATCACTCAAATCCTTTGGTCAATGTATTTTCCTTGCAGACATGCCATAGGGAAAGTCAAGTTCTAAGGCTGTCTGACATACCTGGAAATTTATCACTAAATCAATTATAATAAGTATAGAAAGTCCAAAAAGACAAAGGCACATGTTGACCCTCACAAAAATGTCAGGGTTAAGAAGAAATCATTCACAAAAGAACCCCAATTTTCTAGTAGGCCTTACAAGATGCTTCATCTATCAATGAAATTAAATTTTTAAAGTCCTTTTCATAAACAAAACTCCAGGCTTAGACAGTTTCACTGATAGATTGTAACAAATATTTGAGGAGAAATAATACCAATTCTACACACACTTTTCCAGAAAATTGAAGAGGAAGGACCACCTTCCAATTCATTGTCTGGAGCCGGCATTATCCTGACACCTAAACTATACAAAAACATTACAAGAAAACAAAATTTTATCCACTATAAACTAGTATCCTTCATGATATATATGCAAAAGTTCTAAACACATTTTAACAAATTGAATCTCACAATTTATAAAAAGAAAAATATATCCTGACCAAGTTGAATTTATCCCAGAAATACAAGTTTGGTTTATGTTCAAAGGTTTACCAATGTCTCAGATGATGAGTGCTAAATAAACTGTGGTATATTACACAATGGAATGTTATTTAGCAATAAAAATAAATGAAGTACTGATACATGTTATATGAATTAAACTTGAAAGTACTATGTTAAGTAAAAGAACTCAGTCACAAAGGACCACATATTGTAAGATTCCATTTATACGAAATGTCCAGAATGGGCAAAGTCATAGAGACAGAAAGTAGATGAGTAGGTGCCTACGGCTGGAGACTCAGGGAAGAAGAAAGTAGGGAGAAATGGGGAGTGACTGCTAATGGGTATAGGGTTTTGGAGTGATAACAATGATCCATAATTAATTATGGTAATAGTTGAAGATCTCTATGAGTACATCAAGAACTATTGAACACTTTAAAATATTTAAACTGTACATTTTAAAAGGATGAATTGCACAATTTTAAAATTCTCAGTTACACTGCTAATCAATGTAATTAACCACAGTAAGAAACTAAAAGAAAAATCATATGATCATTTCAACCAATAAAGAAAGCATTTGCCAAGGCCAGGTGCGGTGGCTCACAGCTGCAATCCCAGAACTTTGGGAGGCTGAGGCAGGTCGATCATAAGGTCAGGAGTTCGAGACCAGCCTGGCCAATACGGTGAAACCCCTTCTCTAGTAGAAATACAAAAATTAGCCAGGTGTGGTGGCATGTGCCTGTAGTCCCAGCTACTTGAGAGGCTGAGGCAGAAGAATCACTTGAACCCAGGAGGTGGAAGTTGCAGTGAGCCAAGATCATGCCACTGCACTCCAGGCTGGGCAACAGAGCAAGACTCCACCTCAGAAAAAAAAAAAAAAAAAAAAAAAAAAACCATTTGCCAAAATCCATTCCTAAAGAAAATTTCACCAAACTAGGAAGAGAAGAGAACTTTATCACTTAATAAAGGACATCTAGGGAAAACCTACAGTAAGCATTACACTTTGTTTTCCCCTTGTGATCACATCTGACTCAATCATACACATCAGTAATAAAAAAAAAAAAAAAGCTATGATTCAAGAGCTACAGGTTGTCTGCTTAGGATCATGACCCAATTGGATGTAATTTTGTAATGAATTTTGAAAAATTGGCAGTGAATTTCTACTTCAAAAATATATACTGATATTAACATTTTAGTATTAAATATTTACAACCTGTGAAAATTTGATAGTCTGGAAATACAAAGTATTGGTGAGAAAGTGGGAGGCACAGAAACTCAAACATTGTTGCTGAGAGTGTAAACTGGTACAAATGCTTTAGAAAACAATTAGGAATTACCTTATAAAGTGGGCCATTCATAGATCCCATGATTCAGCAAGTCTATTCCTAAGAACATACCCTAGAGCTGTAGAGTCTAATATAGAAGCTGCTAGCCACATACAACTATATAAAATTTTAATTAATTAAAATTGAGTAAAATATATGCAGTAGCAATGAGCAGATTTAGTGCCTGGATGTTGGTCTCTAATACCATTTTCCAGTAAAAGGAATCAGGTTCTTTGGGGAAATGGCTGATTCTAGGACTAGAACAGGACATATACAAGATGAGCCTGGAGCATCTTGTAGTGCCAGAAAGAAAGGGCTCAAAACACACACACACACACACACACACACACAAACACACACACACACACACACACATACTGATAAGAGTATGTCAAAGAGACACAGGAACCAACTGAAAGAGCTACCGATGACCAAAGCTGGAACAACATAAGCAACAAAGTAAATTGGATTATAATCTAAAATATAAACATTCATGAATCCATACAATGTAAGTTAATCATTGAATAAGAAAGTAAATGAGAGAGAAAAGACAAATGACTTTTGCAGAGGAATACCAAATAATTCCCACTCCTTAAGTGTGGGCTGCACATAGTGACTTTGTCCTGAAGAGGACAGGATGGAAAGGCGGGGCAGGGAGAGACAGTGAAGGATAGCTTCAGAGCGGAAAAACCTGAGGAAGACAAACCTATTTCAGCCAGGTCAACATCAACAGCAATAAGCCCCACTGACAGTATTGCACTCTTGATATGATAAGATGGTACTCTACCTCTTCTCTTCCTACTTAAAACCCTTATCTTCAATCTAATCATGAGAAAAAACATCAGACAAATCCCAACAGAGTGACATTATGCAAGATATATGACAAGTACTCAAAATTGTCAAAGTCATCAAAAACAAGGCAAGTCTGAGAAACTGTCACAGCCAGGAAGTGCCTAAGGAAATGTGATGACTAAATGTAACGTGGTATCCGGAGTGGGATCTTGGAACAGGAAAACAACATTAGGAAAAAAATTTTTTTAATTAATATATTACAAATAAGAAATACAATAGTAGTAAAAACATATAATGAAGCTCTAAATGGCATGTACTCTCCCTCTTCCCCTCAATCTTTGCATCAAGAGAAATTAATTTCAACACTCCATGGATTTTTTTTTTTTTGCTATTAAGTGTACAAAATCCATGCTTTTTAAAGAAAGTTAAATAGAAATTCGGTTCCTAAGTTGTACTAGCCACGTTGCAAGTACTCAAAAGCCCCTGTGGGTATTGGCTGGAATGCTGGATAGCATAGACATAGAATACTGCCATCATTACAGAAAGTTAGACAGTGATGCTCTGGAGAACACATAAATAAGTGCATCAGTAACCTACACAAGAATGTTCATAGGAGCATTGTTCCTGGTTTTTAAAATTATAAAAAAATTCCCATCAACAGAGGAGTGAATAAGCTATGACATATTCATAAGGTAGAATCCTATACAACAGTAAAAGTGAATAGATTACAGGTTTATACATCAACAAGAATAAATATTTAAAATATTGAGTGACAGAAGCAAATTTCAAAATTCATATATATATTATGAAATCAGTTCTTAAAATTCAGAAGCTATAGAACTGAATAATACATTGTTTAGGGATGCATTGGTGTTTGGTAAAATTATAATGAGGAGAAAGAGAGGTGATCACAAAATTCAGCTCAGATGCCTTGTAAAGAGGACATGGGCAGTATCTATTGAAAGAAATCCTTGGTAAAAGTCTCTTGCTAAGATTGGATGGTTGTAATTAGCCAGGTATGGGGGCTCACACCTGTAATCCCAGCTACTCGGGAGGCTGAGGCAAGAGCTTGAACCTGGGAGGTGAAGGTTGCAGTGAGCCCAGATCACACCACTGCACTGCAGCCTGGGCAACAGAGCAAGAACTTGTCTCAAAAAAAAAAAAAAAAAAAAAAGATGGGATGGTTGTTCCAGATAAGTTTGTTTTATTACTATGTCTCATAATTTACATTTTTACTACACAAGAAATTTTAAATACATCATCTCTTTGTCCAAGCTTTATCCAATTTCTCCTTTCATTACTTATCATTTTTCCCTATTAGGGATTTCTCATTCCCATTACCAAGCATTCCTCCACTTCAGCAGTTGAAGCTGAAACTTACTGGCCATCATGAATTTTGCTATTTGTTTTCTGACCCCTTGTCTTGGTTCATTTGTGTTGCTATAAAGAAATACCTGAGGCTGGGTAATTTTTAAAGAAAAGATGTTTATTTGGCTCAGAGTTCTATAGGCTGGGCAAGAAGCATGGTGCCAGCATCTGCACAGCTTCTGGTGAGGCCTCATGCTGCTTCCACTCAGTGAAACGTGAAGGGGAGCTCCGTGTACAAAAATCACATGATGAGACAGGAGGCAAGAGAGAGCAGGCAAGGGTTCCAGGCTCTTTTAACAAGCAACTCTTGCAGGAAGCAGTAGAGCAAAACTCACTCACTATGAGGAGAATGGCACCAAGCCATTCATGAGAAATCCCCCTCCATGACCCAGACACCACCCATCAGGCTCCACCTCCAACACTAGGGCTCACATTTCAACATGAGACTGGAAGAAGCCAAACAGATCACCTACAAGCCATAGCACCCCTTAAACACTGGCTGTTGTGCTTCCAAATTTGCAGCACTATATTTTAGACTGGATTCATAGCCTAATTTGGCACTGCAAAAATAAAAATGAATATTAACATATGCTTCTCAATTCAGAGGATATTATCCCACAAGTCAAATGAATGAGGCCAGTTCAGACAATCTATTGTTTAATCTTGTGTCATACAAATATTGACTCTTCTTATAATAGAGCATCATTACCTAGAAGAATCAACCGCATTTAAAATGCACAAAATGTTTCAGGACTCTCTTGGTAGACTTTATTAATATTCTTCCACAAAATAGTGTTGATGCTATTTCATATTTTAAAAATCCCTTTTTTGATTTAGTTAACCAAATCTCTACTCACTTTTCTAATTTTTTATCAACTACTAATTTCCTTTTATAACCTGCTAGGGTTTCAAAAATAGTAGCCAGGTGGGAAAGCCTATTGAAAGCTTTATTTCCCATGCTGATTTTATTACTATATTTTTCATACTCATATTTTAAAACAAATTATGTATTTAACCACAACAGATGGTTATTCTGGTTATTTTAATAATGCATAGCTTTTTACATTATTTAACCTACTTTATGTTTAATTATAATATTTAAAAGTGCTCTGCTATTTAGAAATTAAATATAAAGAAAAATCAAATGAAGTTAATAGAAAAATAGGTAGTCCTTCTCAGTTAGCAAAGCATTTCTAATACATGTAAACTAAAGGAGAGAAAACTCTATAGTCCAAAGGTATAACTAGTTTTTCAGTGGTCGTCGTTTGCTGTCTTTTTATGTATATGCTAAAGTATATGCCGATTTCTAAGTTAAAAAAAAATAGTACATACCCATTTCAAAACAGAATGAAATAGTTTGGTCAACAAATAATAATATAATCAATATCCAATTTTAAACAGATTACGGTTAGGAACCCCAACACCGACCTCACTTCCACTTTCAAAATATAATACCAAATTAACAAAATACAAAGGATGAAAACTCATAATATTGTAAACAGGAAGTGAAAGCTAACTAAATCTGTAATACATCACTATCGATGACAAGGACAACAGGACTGGCTAGAAGGACACCTGTGAGCCACCTGTGCTATGACACTACCCACCTGGAAATAAGTAGAAATACTCCTCCTCATCCCTCCTCTTTGTCTATACCTTAAAAAATAAATAAACCAGAAAATTACTCCATATGCCGCATAGACAATACTTTCTGAGGTAGCCTCATACATTCCCTTATCCATCCAATACCAGTTCCCTATATCCAGTTGGAAACTCCAAATTCCAATCATAGATAAGCAGAACATGGAGAGAATTGGCAATGGCAGGTGGAAAATTGGAAACTGAAATTTTGACAAGGTGGATCAGGAGTAGACAATGATGGAAACAAGAAGAGTCTTATCAGCAGTGTTTACTGTGGACTGAACTTTCCATTCTCCTATTTGTTTATATCATTAAAGAGCTAGGTATAAGGAGCTAGGGTAATGAAATTCAGACTGGATGACAGTGAATCAACACCTAATAAGTAGACTGCCAATCCAGCCCCCTCCTGCCTACCCCTCAGCCCTGCCTCACCCCAACACCATACAGCACACACACTTCTCAGAGAACCATTTTTCTCCCCTCACCTATGTGGTAATGATTATTTTGATACCATGTGACTACACTGCATGACAAACCGCTGACTGCAGCATGGGAGAAAAATCACTAAGCCAATAAACCCCTTTCTGAGGTCATTTGGATTGAAAAACAAGATTTCAGATCAGGGAGGTTAGCTGCACCACAGCCAAGACACATTATTTCAGAACTAATGATGGTCGTGGCTTAGACCATACCAGCTGGAATAGCAGAAGAGTTGAGTAAATTAGAGAAGGCTGGCCAGAAACAAGAGGAGGGAGGGTAGGAGGCAGGAAGAGAATGGTGGGAAGCAAACCCAAGACAAAGAAGAGACAAAGAGGAAGTCCCAAGGACATTTTATCCCTGGACCGATGGTTTCTGTTGCTCATCAGTTTCCAAGATATACTGCTGCAGTTCATCTTAAACTTTGTTTTTGCTTTTACTGAAGCTTCCTAGGAGAATTTCTGCTACTTAAAGCCAATATAGTTGTAGGAAATCTGTGGAGCTCATTATACAGAGAGAATTTAAGTCTGAGCTGAACACATCAACTTGCCAAGCTGCTAAAAATATGCAAAGGAATGTTGACCTACTGCCAAATGGACAGAGATTAAAGCCAAGGACAATATATATTCCCTGGTGGTTGACAACTGCCAGATGTGAATAGAGCTCTTAACATTTAAATATAAGTAAACAGGAATTCAGAATACTGCAGGACAAGGAAAAAACATCTTTCAGAAGACTTCGAGAAAGAGAAGACTTCTGAGTTGCAAAGTAGAAGAATCCTCAGAAATATATTTTTAAAATTGCTGTGAAATTTTGGCAGAAAGTCATGTAAACTTCCAGACTTTAAAACTTTTTAAAAAGAGACAGTAAGAATTTTAAAGCAGAGAGGTCCAGAAGAATTGTAAGGCATTTAAAATATATTTGCAAAATTAAATTTGCATTGCAGTTAATAAAGAGCAAAAATGCAACTGGGATCAGTGACACGGAGAACAAATGTGAGAATCTCTACATTCCCCTCCCTCACAGTTACCGTGTTCACAGGTCTTGGTGGCCTACCTGCTGGTGTGACCCAAACCTTCATTTATGAAGTATCTGATCTCTTGGTTTTCACATGCTTGTTTCTTCAGAGTTGCTGCATATGTCCATTTAGAGTTATGCTGAGGCAAGAAAGTACCAAGTTGTGCTCAGAGATTACCTGCTTTCTCTACATTCCTCCCAACCACCAATGTCTGAAAATCTCGCTACCTCCTTCTGCTGATCAGTGTCAGTTACCCTACCAAATGATGACCCTCTTCTTACCTGTGGGACCCTGAACACGAGATGTCCAAAGTGCTCCAGCTGAATGAAACTCTTGCTATGTCTCCTTGCAAGAGTCCTCTCACTTCAGACAAGGAACTCTAGCAATGCAATGCCCAGAGTTATAGGGATGAGAAGTGCAATGTTCTCTAGCATGTCAGAGGTGATGGCATGAGAACCCTTCTGCTACCCACCTTAGTCCCTGAGCCCATATATTCCTCCTATTGTTGACAGAGCACCACACTCAGGTCTCTGATTAAGTGTGTAGTGTGCATTCTGAGAACGGCACTTCATCTTTTCAGAGTATTACTTTCATGCTGGAGCTTCAGTTATGTCTTTAGAAGGCCTGTTAGAGCAACAGGTCAGTTACTTCTTGATACCGTAAGTACATGATACAACCAGCAAATCTAGCTCTTGTGGGCCCATTCTCACACCTCCTTTGCTCTAAGTGGAATCGCATCGGGATGATTTGTTGAGTAGGGTTCCACACTTGTGGATCAAGCATTCTGAAAGCTCCAGGATGACAGTGCTAGCTGAAGCACTAAGGGCCAGGAAGGCAAATTCATGCCCAGAATATGCATCCATTTCTTTGGACAAAGCCCTGCCCCTGTCCAGGATGCAGTCTCCTTGCCACCAAATCAGACTCCTCAAAGAATAGTGCCACTTAGAGGGCTCAGAGTTGGTCTTTGTTGGTGCCAGGTTGGACATTCAGAGGCACCAGTATCTAGACAGACTTCAGCAAATGTGAGACACTATTGTCAGGCCCGTACACAGTGTTCATCTCTGACACAATGGCCACTCCAGTAATGTGTTTATTCGGCCAGATCCAGGATGACTGGTGACAAAGGCTGGATAACACTTAGTGGCCATGCCATTTTGTCTTCTTGGTGTTCCATGACCCATTCACAGTGAATGCCTCCTGGTAGCATCAATGTGTGATAGACAGATTATACTCATGCCAATATGTTCATCACATGCTCCTAATCTAGAATTCCTTGTCTTTGACCTTCTATTTCTTTTCCTTCCAGGCCCTTGACCAGCCAGACAGGAAATTAGCCACTGCACAGGAATTTGCATCTATTTTTACCTTGGTCCACTTCTCACTCCATACAAAATGGAGTTCATGGCTTACAGGTCTGCCCATAAGGAAGATTTTCCCTCTCCACTATTTTCAAAGCCATCTTTGAATGTAGCTATAATGTAGCCACTATCCATTTTCAGCTTCCACACACATACCAAGTGGGCTCATTCATAAACAAAACTTAGGCTGTCCCCTCTTCGTTTAGTCAGTCATACCAGACCCACCACATGACCACTGTGGTGAACGGTCTGTTGCTGTACTGTGGTGGGCATCTGAGATACCTGCTTATGCATCTTACTCGTGTCCTCTGGCCCTTCCTGAATTTGGTTTCAGATGTACCATTTCCATCTTGTGATCCAGTGCTGCTGGCCTTTCTGACTTCTTGACTTTGCTGATCCAAAGTAACTTAGCCCACAATAGGCAGTTCAACTGCAGTCACTTGGTGCCTCATGATCAAGGTTTTAGTCTCTACCAGGATCCCTACATATGAGGAACTGGTTTCTAAAACGACTTACAATTCTCCGCTGCAATTGCCATGGTCTGGCTTCAAGTTCTAGAGGCCTGTGTTGTGCTTTTCTCATTGGGGACTGCTGTGAAAATCTACACCGAGTCTTTTCTCACCACTAGCGCCAATAATATTATAGGGTCAACTGGATTATATGACCTAAGTCCAAGGACAGCCTGAACCTTCTGCAGAGCCACTCAACACTGACAGCCTTCCATATCACTCAGTATATGGGAAGGAGCAATATTCCTACTATTTTTGTGTCCTTTGGTAAGAGTACCCCTCATCTCCTGGGGTCCTTGACGATATTAAATCCATGTCCCAAAAAATAGCCACCAAACAGATTAATTTTGCTGATCGGGTCTTATGTTCTGGGCCTCTTAAGCAAGCATTTGGAGCTGAGAGATAATATCTTGATAACAGGTGCAGAGATTTAGTGATATGCTTTCAAGGAGGTCTATTGAAGTCATTTACCGCCCCCCCTTCAAGCCTCTCTGTATCCTCAAGAGCATCTCTTACAGAGTGTGCTTTCTACTTTGTGATCCTGTAACTTAAATCAGGACTTCCTTAAATAAAGGTAATTCTGCAACCTCTAGACCCAGCCTTGCCCAAGGCCAAACCCAGAGCACACATCCCTCCACCTCCTCTCCCACTGTAGTACTTTCCTCCCACCCCATCCTATTTCTCATGGGAAGGCAGTCAGACAGAAGGCAGTATGGCGTATTGAAGACAGCAGCAGACATCAAAAAAAGTCTTCACCAGTGGGGTTACATTTCAGGTTGCCCTAGATGAATGAAATGAATATCTGTACCCAGAGAGTGGAGGAATGTAGGACCAGGCAGAGGGGGAAAAAAACAGCAAAGGAACAGAAGGGTGATGAGATGCAGCAGTTTAAGGAAGAGCAAGTGGTCCAGTGTGATGCAGCAGGCCTCATAATCCTCCAGTTATGTGGGGAACTTTCATTGTTGTTTTGCATTGTGTCTTAAATCTCAGAGCCATTTCAAGAAGCAGAAAGTGAGGGCCATGGGATAGCTGAATTGTTTAATGTAGAGACCCAGCAATCTGGTTAAAAAAAAAAAGTTTGGGGGAATATTTATTCTCCAGGTCTTACATATATCAGTGAAGACTTTCTCATATGACATTCATCAATTTTTTTGCAGTAGCATCTCATTGTAAGCTCACATCAAATTTATTAATGACTATCATCTTAGCACCTTTTTTTTTCCACCCACATTAATGATTTCTAACCTACATTTTCTGGCATATATTCTTTTTCTTCTTCCTTCAGATTTAGTCTTTCCCTAGTGAATTGCTTTCCATTTATCTTGATTAAACCTCACTCTATTGATTTCTCTTCTTTCTCTAACTTCTCAGAAACCTGCTGTATTTTAATTCTGCTTTCTGTGAAATTAGCGATCCCTCCTGGTGCCGAATAACATTTAGGGAAGTTTTAAAATCCAACATCATTAAATAACCTCCTTTTCAAACTTTAGGTACTGTATTTAATTCCGAATGAGAATGAGAAAATATGTGCATGCATACTTCGCCTTAGGATGGCAAATTCTTTGTTTTCCAATCATTTGTTCATATTTTATGAGAGAATATTATAACATTTAAGAGTCCGTGAATAAAAAGTCAAGCTTTAATGTATGCTTTCCTTTGTAACAGGACAGAACAAAGAGAAAAGTTCATATCCTAAAATCAAGGTATACTTACTATGTGAGATGTATGATGATGAGCAGAATAAAAATCATGTATAATTACTTTTTATCTTTCTATCTACCAAATAATATTCCATCCTCACTACATCCCTAGGAATTAACATTTAAGTAATTTATTCAATGTGATACAGCAAGATGGGATTTGAACCCACATATTTTTGACACTTTTCCAGTTAATATATCACACTTTTAGCTCTTTCATTAAACTCAATAACTAGTTAGGGGGAGTCTGGCTTTCCAGCCTCACTTCAGGACGTTAGGGATCCAGTGAGGAACAAAGAGACCTCCTGGTCTTCATGTCTGTGATGAAGACAAGTCGCCTATCTTAGGTTCATTCATGCTTTCTTTACTGCACAGAAACATGAAACCCTCAGACATGAACTCCTTCCAGTGAGCTTCCCTCCACCTCAAAATGTATCTGTACGCCTCTCCTCAGTCCTCACCTCTCCCTTTCCCCTGAGAGGACGAAGTGCTCATCCACTTCCCTCAGAAGCGGCCACTGCTGGAACTGTGGCTTGACACATGCACCCCAACACGGCGGGCAACGTTTTCCATCCGTAATGGCAAGCCTCCCTCCCTCTCATCTTCGGCCTCTGTTAAGTCACTCCCTTTGGCCAACAAGGAAACTTCAATCTCCCCAGTTTTTTCATTGGTTTTGTATCTTTCTCAAACTACTGTCTTCACTCTTTCTCCTCAACAACAGATTAAACCAATTTGAGACCGATCTTTATTATTTTTAGGCATTCCATTCACTCTTCAAATCAACACAACCTCCCCCTCTCCATTACTCCACTTGAAGGTGAAGTTCCCTCACTCCTCAAGAGGGAGAATTCTGAAGAACATATTCCACACATCTTCCCAGGTTCCCATGAGTTCAGCTGTGGTCACCAGGCAGCAAGGCACCGCTAGTCACATTACCCCCACCTCGCCCCCTCCCACTTCCCTTCCGGCATTTTCTGTACTTCATCCACTCACATCCTTATCTCAGGGTTAGCATCTGAGAAAATCCAAACTAAGAATAGAGACGTTCTCATATCAAGTCCTGTCTATTCTAATTCTTTACTTTCCAAATCATCTGTTCTCTCATTTCTTCTGTAATTGTTTCATTTTAAGCATTCATCTTCTGGCTCCTGGACTAACTTCTCCTTCTGCTCCACCACCTTCTTCCTCTAATTCATCCCCTAGGGACTTGCAGTATATTTTTTCTATAAACCTTGTCATGTCACTCCTCTGCTTAAAAACCTTTGATATGTCCCTTACTGCCCACAGAACCAAGTTTAACATCATTGACATGAATATTGGGCCCTTTCCAAACCTGTGCAAGCCTTGTATCTTGCCATTCTCCTCATTTGCCAACTGTATCAAGTTAGCAATACTTTCTCTAGACACACACCCTTTCCTTTCCTAACTCTGCCTTTGCACATTGCTTCTTCTTCATGAAGTGCCCTTCCCTCTTTGCACCCCCTTTGCCAGAAGATTGTATTCATTCTTCAAGACCCCATTTGCATCCCTTGTCTCTAGAAAACATTTCTTAATGTCCCTAAACATGGCTATATGTTGCACATAATGGTCCATTGAGACTTCTAACATACCTCTTAGGTTTTATTGAAATTTTTATATATCTATCTTCTTCCATGGACTCTAGGTTTTCCCAAGCCAAAGCTACATCTCACTGTTTGTGATGGTTAGTTTTAGGTGTCAACTTGACTGGTTCAAGAAATACCTAGAAAGCTGGTAAAAGATTATTTTGGGGGTGTCTCTGTGAGGATGTTTCCAGAGGAGATTGGTGTGTGAATCTGTGTGGACTGAGTGGAGAAGATATACCTGCATGTGGGTGGGCACCACCCAATTGGCTGGACGCCTGGATAGTACAATAACAGAGGAAAGATGAATGGGTCTCTTTCATCCCCCTGGAACTGGAGTGTTCTCCTCCTCCTGCCTTGGACATCAGAACTCTATGCTCTCCAGCCATGGGACTCCAAGACCTATACCAGTGGTCCCCACCTCAACCCCAGGTTCTCAAACCTTTAGACTTGGACTAGATGTTGCACTATCGGCTTTCTGGGTTTTGAGGCTTTTGGCTTGAACTGAACCACGCTGCTGGCAATACGGGGTACCCAGTTTGCAGGTGGCCTGTCATGGAACTTCTCAGCCTCTGCAATCATGGAGCCAGTGCCTCTAACAAATCCTTTCTCATACCTATTTTATATGCATATAGACACACATATATATGTATTATATTTCTATATATTTATGTACATATACACATATATATAAATAGAATACATATAGAATACAATAGAATGTATATACATATACATATATATACACACATAAATAGAATACATATATATGTGTGTCTATGTAAAGTATTAGTGCAAGTATATAGAATACATATGTGGGCATATATATATAAATGCACATAAGTAGAATATATGTAGAATATATATATACATATACACACATATACATGTATTCTATACATAGAATATAAATGTATATATATGTATAGATACTCACATATGTACTCACAGATACACACACACATATACACACAAGTATACCCTATTGGTTCTGTTTCTCTAGAGAACCCTGACTAATACATTGATCTTCTTGTTTCTAATTACTGGCAACAATGTCTATCAATAAGTATTTGGATAAATGCATGAATTAATTACCATGAAGGGAAAGAAGCAAGTGGGATTATCCTGGGCTTTTGTTGTCTTGTCTCCTCCATCCTCCTCCTCCTCCTCCACCACCACCATGACATAACTAAAATTACCAAAGTACATTTAATTTTAAAGCAAGCCTTAAATGCAATATGATTTTTGAAAGAAGAAGGCCATTCCAGCTCTAAAAATGTCTCTCAGACTGGTTCCCTAACTAATCTTTTACTAAAACACAAAGCTTCTATTTCAATATTAAAAATAAAATGCTAAAGTTCAAGTGACTTGGAAATTAACACATGTATATAACTTACTTTTATTGCTAAATTAAGTGACATCAAATTCTACCTGTTTTGATGTGGAGAGAGGATTAAAAATCAAGAAGGCAATGAGTCTCTGAAGAGGTAGGGTTATAGATGCCCCAATTCCATTCCTTGATCTTGAGACAAATAAAATGTATGCACAAAAGTTTACATTCTGTATTTCCAAGCATGTCTACTAAGTTTCAGATACATTCATACTTCTTTTGCTACCAAAATGCTTATCAACATTCTATTTTCTTAGGACCCTGCTCTGCACTTCATAGGGTAATACTGAATAAACTTGGGTAGTCAGATTGGCTAAGCTGGTATTTCTCAAATTTGTCCAATTTTATGAAAGTTTTCCTGTTTGTTTTTTTAGCAGAGTTTTTTCAACTGCTCTTCAAATCTTTAGGTTTCAAACTCCAGGGATGGAGCCTAGAAATCCAAATTTTAAAATCTTTCCAGGTGACTTTGATGCTATCCAGGTTTGAAAATTCTTAGATTGACAGATATATTACCTCTTCTGTAACATTTCATTTAACTTAAGTATTAACTGCATGTTAATTATATTCATGACATAGAGAATATGCTTAACATTTTACAGTCTATATAAAGGGTTTTTTTCCCTTTGTTTTCTCTAATCTCAACTGGGCATTCATTTTCTTTAGGGAGAGTTGTTATGGGTAACCCAATTGAGGGAGACAAAAGAAGTCTCCATATAACATGAAAATGATTTCAAAGAATGTGTTATTTAATACTTTTACCATCCTCCTTTCCTTGACTACAAGGTTTCTGTCATGAGGGTAAGGAAGGGAAAGTGACAATACCCAGTCACATTTAAATACTCAAGAAAAGAGAGCTTGGAAAAGCACAAGGGCACAAAAGCACCAAAGTCATCTCCCTGTTCTCAACAACCTCCATCCCAACAAGTAGGCAAACTTCTGTAGTGTTAACGATCAGTGGAAAAGATATAATTGCATGGTCAGAGACAGCCTGCAGAGTTTCTCTTGACCTAGAAAATAGTAACGAAAAAAAAAAAAAAAAAGGGCCAGGCAGGGTGACTCATGCCTGTAATCCCAGCACTTTGGGAGGCTGAGGCAGGTGGATCACAAGGCCAGGAGTTCAAGACCAGCCTGGCCAATATATTGAAACCCCATCTCTACTAAAAACTAGCCAGGTGTGGTGGTGTGTACCTGTAATCCCGGCTACTCAGGAGGCTAAGGCAGAATTGCCCGAACCCTGGAGGCGGAGATTGTAGTGAGCCGAGATCACACCACTGTACTCCCTGGGCGACAGAGCAAGACTCTGTCTCCAAAAAAAAAAAAAAAAAAAAGGAAGAAAGAAAATAGTAAAAAAAAGTATTCAAGGAAGTATCAGACATGGAGTCACACCTGAGAATATCCTAAACTCTGAATGACAAATCTGTAACCCACATGGTCTTGTGACACAGGCCAACCTCAACAGATAAGCACCACACTCATCAACTCCCCCACAAAGACTAATGGGTAACTTCAAGAATGCGGATTATCCAAAATTAGGCACATCTTGAAATGACTGAGGTCAACTTTCTACCAAACAGAAAGAAGAAAAAAATGAAGTAACTTTGATTCATAGGAAATGGAAACAAGCGATATCTCTTGGAAAACTAAATCTGTGGTCTAATATTTATGCCAGTACTTTAACATTTACTTAAAGTCATAGGTGACTCCAAACACAGAGCAAATTGTTTTAAATGTAGATTCTTCTTTTAAAAGAGCCACTAGAAGGTTGCAGTAGAAGAACAAGCTTTAGCGTCAGACAAATTCAAGATAAATTCTGGTATTTCACCGAGAGCTAGGTGTTTACATTCACAAAGGCTCACTTTCTTCATCTGTAAAATTGTGTTTTAGAATTCAGTGAAGGATAGAAGTTAAAAGCTGTATACATACTATAAGATCAATAAATGCCAGTTTTGGCTATTATTAAAGAGTCAAAAGATAACAGATGCTGGCGAGGTTGTGGAGGAAAAGGAACACTTATACTCTGTTGGTGGAAATGGGTGTGGAATTCCTCACTATTATGGAAAGCAGCATGTGGCAATTCCTCAAAGAGCTAAAAGCAGCCCTACCATTCAACACAGCAATCGCATTACTAGGTACATACCCAGAGGAATATAAATCATTCTACCATAAAGACACATGCAAACAATGTTCATTGCAGCACTACTCACAATAGCAAAGACATAGAATCAACCTAAATGCCCATCAATGACAGATTGAACAAAGAAAATGAACAAAAGAACATATATGCTATACGTATACTATGCAGCCATAAAAAAACGAGTTCATGTCTTTTGTGTGAACATGGTCAGAGCTGGAGGCTACTATCTTTAGCAATGCAGGAACAGAAAATCAAGTACTGCATGTTCTCACTTATAAGTGGGAGCTAAATTATGAAAACTCATGACTACAAAGAAGGAAACAACAGACATTGGGGTCTACTTAAGGGTTGAGGATGGGAGGAGAGAGAGGAGCAGACAAAATAACTATTGGTTATTGGGCTTAATACCTGGGTGATGAAATAATCCATACAACAAACCTGCATGACATGAGTTTACCAATGTAACAAGCTTTCACCTCTACCCCTGAATCTAAAAGTTTAAAAATACATAAATAAATACTCATTCTTTTATTTCTTCAAAGGGTTTTAAAATCTTAAGAGGCCATATTTATACAAAAGGAAGTATAATCACTCCAGGGTATAATAACTCGATACTGTAATTCCTTGTAAAGCATGACTTTGCAGATTTCCATCACTTCTTAAAACCTAATGCATGCAGGGTTTAAAACCTAGATGACAGGTTGATGGGTGCCACAAACCACCATGGCACATGTATACCTATGTAACAAACCTGCACATTCTGCACATATATCCCTGAACTTAAAGTAGAATAAAAAATTTAAAATAAAAAAACTGTGGGAAGAAGGTGATGTTCTTCTGAACATGTGGGTGGCAATTCCTTCCCTCCCACCAAATATACCAAGAAAGCAGATGCTAGTTTTACCTGCTCCTAAATTTCTTAGGTGTTTAAATTAGAGTTTAACCTGAATCACTTTGGTTGCAATACGTACATGGAGCTGTAAGCTCAGGGTACTGTTTTGATTACAATAGCAGAGGGAAGATTTTTATTTTTGCTCAGAGTGGTAAGACTTCGTGCAACTATATTTGAATTGTAAAATCCATTTCAAACACACCTCTTTAAGCACTGGTCTCTGCAGATGGAGGAAGTAAAATGAGTTTCCTAATTTACAGTCAGTGTTATGATGCACAAGGTAACTATAGCTTTCGGGTAAGGAAAGTGGGGACTTGACACAGCAATTTAGAATTTTTATCGTTAGTATCATTTTCTCGTTAATGGGCCCATTGACAATCATAATATTTGGCCATAAAAGTTGGTGTTAACTTTACTTTGCCATTCTCAAATTTTCAACTTACATTTTTTCTTATTCAAACAATCACTGCCTGTCATAGCTGAAGAGCATTTTAAAGATCACCAAACCCAGGAATAGAAAAGTGGCAGTCTCTAGGCAGAATTCCATCTATATAGAGATGGCTTTATTTTCCCCAACAAAATGTTTCTTTCTCCTTTTATTTTCTTCTTTCATTCTTCTCTTTCATCCTTTCTCTTTTTCTTTCTATATATTAAGATATGACTTAGATACAGTAAAAGGTTCACAACTTAAGTGACCTTATACATATGTATATTCTTGTATAACTACATCCCAATCAAGATACAGAAAATTCTCACAAAGTTTCTTATACCACTCTGTGTGTGTGTGTGTGTGTGTGTGTGTGTGTGTGTGATGTTTTAATTTTCTTTAAATATGTTGTCTTCAGAAATAAATTTATGATCAAAAATAGAACTAAGATTTACATGATGTTACAAAGCTGAGTAAAAATTATTGTATAAAATGTTCTAAAAAATTGTAATGGATAAAAAATAAACTTATTTTTCTAACTTTTTTTTAGATTTGGGGGTTACATGGGCAGGTTTGTTACCTAAGTAAATTGCCTATTGTGGAGGCTTCACATACAGATTCACATACCTCACCCAGGTAACCAGCATAGGACGCGGTAGTTTTTTGATTCTTACCCTCCTCTCACCCTTCGCCCTCAAGTAGGCCCCAGTGTCTATTGTTCTTGTCTTTGTGTTCATGTGTACCTAATGTTTAGCTCCCACTTATAAGAACGAACACACAACATTTGGTCTTCTCTTCCTGCATTAATTGACTAAGGGTAATGGCTTCCAACTCCATTCATGTTGCTGCAAAGGACAAGATCTCATTCTTTTCAATGGCTGCATATGTGCCATGTTTCCACGGTGTGTGCATACCATATTCTCTTTATCCAGTCCACCACTGATGGATCTCTAGATTGATTCCATGTCTTTGCTGCTGTGAGTAGTGCTGTGATGAACATATGTGTGCATGTGTCTATACTGTCTCTTATACCACTCCTACATAGCCAAAATAACCCAAAATTACTTCTATTCTGACAACTATCACCCCAGAATAATTTTGATTATTTTAAAATTTGGCACAGATGGAATAATATATAGCCTTTTGTGTCTGAACAAAGCTGCTCTGAAAAGTTTTTTAAATGTCTTTTGGCGGATATAAACATTGATTTCTGATATGTTTCTAAACAGGAGTTAAATTGTGAGCTCACAAGTCATAGCTAAAAATTATACTTTTAACTGCCAACCAGTTTTCCAAAACAATTGAACTAATCTATATACTCCCCAGCAATACATGAATTCTAGTTGTTGTACATCTTCACCAATATCTAGTAAAATGTTTTCACTAAATTTTAATTTGAATGTGTTTAGGGTATGTGTGCACTATTCACAGTCTCTACAGCTCCTCGTTGTTTTATACCAAGCCATTTCAAGTTTTTGTTTTAATTCCATGGCCCATGAAGGCTTCTGAGTTTACCAACTACTCTTCTAATCCACTTTCTCATTTATCACACTCAGAAAACTAGTCCAAGAAACTTTAACTGGCTAGCCCAACATCACATAACTACTGACAAATTTAGAAGTAGAGCTCAGGCTGAATTTCTCATCCAGCCTTCTTACCACGGCATGGCACTTCCACACACTGATACTCTGCCTCCATTCCAGCTCTTATCGCTATCTGCTAAAGTTCTCTTCAAATAACTTCATGAAATGCACCCATCAGGGATGTGCCTTACCTGGTAGTCATGGTCTACATCACACTTCTGTCACTTCTTCACTTGAACAATAAATAAAAAGCATAAACTCAAATATGTGTTGCAAAGGAGGTAGCATCCAGGTGGAAAGACTGGAATAAAAGCATCAGCTGAACCCCTCCAGTGTTCACACTCTTATTCAAGGAAGAAGGAACCAGGTAATAGTGAGAACAGGTCATTCTCATCCTGTTTCCAGGATTGTGTTACCAGATTCACAAAATCTTTACAGAAAAGTGTACTGATTATCTGATAGGTATTTCTCCCATGACTTCCATTTTCTTTATATGAAATAAACATCTGCTTAAAAGCAGAGGAGCATACAAAAAGTGATCTGGGTGAATATGGTATTATTTGAATTAGGCAAAGGCTATTAATAAGGGTAGAAAAGTAGCTAAAGGCACTGTAACATGTCTCTTGACTATTCCCTCAGTTTCTCCATATATAAAATGGGAAGTTAGCTAAATTATTTTTATGATCCGGTCTAGCTTGGTAGTTCTGTGAATGGATTAGCCATAAATATAATTTGTATGACAGAGGGAAAACATAAAACAATCCTAGAGTTTACTTATAAATATCTGGTTTGAGAAACAAACTTAATTATATAAAATGGACATACATATTGTGTGATAAACTGGCATTTCTGCTAATTGGTCATTGACATGAAATTGATCTTACTATTATTTCCTAATAAATTGTCCCCCATCTCCCTTCTCATCTGTCTTCCAAAGGAATTTGATTAAACAAATTTATGCTTAGTATTTCATAAAGAAATAGTGGGGATTCTTCCTATAGAGTTACACTGTATCAGAGTGATATATTTCTTACTGGCTTATCTGAGAAATATGGGATCAATTATTATGCTACACCAGAGCAGAAATCTGAAAGTAATAAATAAAATTGTATTTATAGAGTCTAAAATAAAATTAACATTAGTCATCTTTTCACCAAATGATCTGAAGTATATTTCTTTGCCCAAAATGATCTCAAACAATAGAATAAAAATGCAGGAAGAACCTTTGGGATTTCTTATCCCTAAAAGTGAACAAGATCTGTAAAAAAAAATTGTGGGGGTCTAGATTAAAATTACCAGTAAGTGCTCTGATTTGTTTTGACAGATTGGGACAAGAGACAACACATTCAGTACTTTACTTAGGAATCACCTTTTCCCCTTGTCATATGAGGATTCATGTTTTCTTTAATTAGAAATTGATTAGAAGCCTAATAAAGCTTGATGAGTGATAGCACTAAAAGTCTGTTTACCAAAAGCTGAGTTCCATGTACTCACAAATTTTCCACCCTTGGACTCACTCCAGGCCTTCAACCCATGTCTGAACAGAGATGGGGGGAAATTCAAATTAATTGTCTTTATATGGTTTCTCACTAAATGTTTCATTGCCATAAGCAGCTCTGATGAGTAAGTCAAAGTAATTGAAGAAGTATAAATAATCTTTGTACAGAGTAAAATGGATAAATTTAAAGATATATACATGGGGAAGTTTCTAGAGATTTATAGAGGTGGAAGAACCTAGGCTTAGCAGATAAAAATAATTTAGTTTATGCCAACACAACCTGTGGTTTGTAATTCACTCAGACCAAAATCCTCAACCCTCCCCTTACGCACAAATACATGCCTAAGGAGGCAAAAGCGTAGACAGCGAGAGTTAACGAAACAGTATGAAAATCAAGAGGGTGAGGAAAGGCTGTTGAAGGGAGTTCCCAGCTTAATAACTGTAGATGACAGTGTAAGTGATGGCACAGTGTCGCATCCTCCTTATGATCAGGCTTGGGATTTATTGTATATTTTGATGGAGATATAAATACACATGAATATATATTAATCTCTGGAGCTATAGGTAAATCTCCCTTGGTGATGGGTAAACAGGAGATACTACTATTTTCTACCATGGAAGCAAAAATCCCATGGAAAAACAGATCAAATTTAAAAAAATATGACCTAGGAGTGTAGTAGGCAGAGGACAGTTAAAGTGAAAATAAGATACAAAAAAGGACCTGCCTGGAACGTTTTGCTTGGGTTAAGTAAAGGGTGCACTCAGCATCAGAGTCACCACCAGGCCTCAGGGCAGGGCAGCTACATAAACAAATGTAGAACAGAGATGGCAAATTGGGGTCATGACTGAGGATTAAAGTGAGTAGGCAGAGACACACAGGATAGAGTGTGGCCCCAGTGGTGTCAGGGTGGTTGAGCTGGTGAAGACATGCTTAGCTGGATCTGAGGGATCACAGTCAAAGAAGTAACAACAGTGAAAGCTAAGAGAATGTTTCAAAGCTAGAAGAAGAAAAAATCTGAGACGACAACAGAATTCTGTCTTTTGCAAAGATTCCTGTTGTTCCCACAATTCAATATGGTAGCTTATCTGGCGAAATGACAAACATCCCCTTGGCAACTTTGTCCCAGATTGATCTTTCTTACTAGAAGAATTCTGGGCCCAAGCAGCACTTTCATTCTCATCTAATCAAACTTTCTCCAGGGCCATGCTATATAACAGTCCTCACTAGCCAGCCTGCAGCCACATCGACGTAGTCAGTGAAGAAGTCTTAGAGTCACCTAACACTTTCACTGTTCGCTTCTTCCCCAACATAAAAGTTTTAGTAGCTGAGCTTTTAGCTGAGGTTCTGACATAAATCAGAAAAACATGGAGAGTCACAGAAGCTTGGTACAGCAAATTATGCGATGCTAGGGAAAACAAAAATAGCCAGTTGACTACTGTTTCCTTGAGTGTCTGTCCAGTGGGAAAACTGCAGCTGGATCAAGGATTGAACTTTAATGAGAAGAGAAAGAATAAACAGATTTCTTAAATGTCCTAAGAAAAGTAGAGGCCAGGTACAGGTCAGAATTGAAAGACAAACTGGGGGAGTTTGCTGTAAATTTCAATAATTGCATACTTGAAGAAATGCATGCTTTTAAAAATCTTCATGACTCCTCACACATGTAATCCCAGCACTTTGGGAGGTTGAGGCGGGCAGATCGTCTAAGATCAGGAGTTCAAGATCAGCCTGGCCAATATAGTGAAAACCTGTCTCTGCTAAAAATACAAAAATTAGCCAGGCGTGGTAGCACACACACGTACTCCCAGTTACTCAGGAGGCTGAGGCAGGAGAATTACTTGAGTCTGGGAGGCAGAGTGCAGTAAGCTGAGATCATGCCACTGCACCCCCACCCCCAAAAAATCCTCATGACTGTAGTACTGCAGTCTCTGTTTCATAATATCCTTTTTAACCATAGTAAAGGGAAAAAACTAATCTTAGCACATTTTTAAAGCAGTATTTTAATTGGACATTTTAAGGCAAAAGACGGAACCATACATGAATATTGTACTCTAGTTAGTAAACTTGTTTCTTGAAGGGACATAGGTTAGAAAATTTGAATATACTTTAATTGTATTCTAATGTTAAGCAAATAAGTAGTTTCTAGATAATAAAAGCCAAGTTTTTCAGTATTGAAGAATTACAAACAGTAAAAGGGGAAGACCAGAATAAATCCTGTGTTGCTGGATTGGAATTGAAGGTACTAATATGAACTCATGGTCTTTTTGTAGATAGATAGATTTTGATGGAGATATAAATATATGTGAATACACATTAACCTCTGGAGCTGTAGGTAAAACTCCCTTGGCAATAGGTAAGCAGGAGATCTTACTACTTTCTACCATGGGAAAGTTTTTGTTTCCCATGGGAAAAAAAAATAATGAAAAAATATGACCTAGGAGTGAGGTAGGCAGAAGACAGTTAAAGCAAAAGGATACAAAAATGTGCCTGTCTAGAACATTTTCTTTGAGATAGATCAATAGACAGATGACAGATAGATAATAGATAATAATCTCCATATGTGCATGAGTTAGTATATATATTTCCTAATTCTACCTGCTGAGAGGACCTAAAAGCAACGAGACCCATAAGAAATGAACTCATCTTAGGACCCACATTTTGGTTTCTAAATACTTTCTCCAATAAAAGGAAACATTTGGAGAGGTGGTTATTCTTACAGCTCAGACAAGGGAAACACAAGATGATCCTGAGGAGCCATAAGGTAAGGAATTGCTCCAAGAAGACCGAGAGCGCACAGGGAAAGAACACAGGACCCAACTAACGGGTTCCCAGTGGCCAAAGCTGAAACCGTTTGAGCAAATACAAATAAATATACAAATAAACAGGATTATAATTCATAGAATAAATATCAATAAATGTGGGGGTAATATATCTCTTTATAGAAGGAATGACGGAAGTAGAAAGTGGCCATTAGACCAGCACAGTAATCACTCTACAGGCAAGACTACCCTGGTGGATACTAAAACTAGTGGGTGAAAATTTGAGCAGCTGGAATTTCCCAAATTATCTTTCCCAAGACATTTATTAATCAAAAAGGTAAAACAGTAACTTCGCAATGGAGAAACCCAGCAGACACTGCCTTAAATTAAGCAAATAATCAAGGTTAGCATCAACTGTCATAAGGCACATAGCCATCATGCTTCCCTGATAAAGTATACTGAGAAGGACACGTCACTTCTGTGACATTTTTACTAAAAAATGCACAATCTCAATCCATTAATGAGAAAACACTGGACAGATGGAGAATGAGGGATGTTTTATAAAACAATTATAATCTTCAAAAATCTACATGCCATGAAAGACAAGGAAAGACAGTAACTGTCACAGATCTGAGGAGACTAGAGACACGACAAAGATCCTGGATTGAATCCTAGAACAGAAAAAGAGACACAAATGGAAAAACTGGTGAAATCCAAATAAAGTCTGTAGCTTAGTTAATAGTATTGTCCAGTGTTAATTTCTTGGCATTGTTAATTGTGTGATGGTCCTGTATGTTACCATTAGATGATGCAGGGTGAAGAACAGAAGGAAGCTCTCCATGCTATTTTGCAACTTTTCTACAAGCCTAAAATTATTTCAAAAGTAAAAAAAAAAAGCCTAGATAAAAGCCTGTCTTCTCACTAACTATTGAATTCAATGGAATTAAAATTTATTAAACTCTTTGTTTTTATATATTTTCTGAGACGAGTCTCTGTCACCCAGGCTGCAGTGCAGTGGTGCGATCTCGGCCCAATGCAACCTCTGCCTCCCAGGTTCAAGCAATTCTCCTGCCTCAGACTCCCAAGTAGCTGGGATTACAGGCACACACCACCACGCCTGGCTAATTTTTTGTATGTTTTAGTAGAGATGGTGTTTCACCATGTCAGCCAGGATGGTATCAATCTCCTGACCTCATGATCCACCCTCCTTGGCCTCCAAAAGTGCCGAGATTACAGGTGTGAGCCATCGCGCCCAGCCTCAAATTTATTAAACTCTCAAAATCAAAGATAGAAGAGGAAATACTATGAAAAAGAAATAAGGACAGAAGTAACGCTACAGGAAAGGGTCCCCAGGTGGTGCTACATGGTTTAGATTTGGGGGCCACAGGTTCAGTCTAAACTGTATCCCACCGAAGAACTTTAGACTTCTCTGGGCATATGTGGTAGACTGGGGAACTGTGTCCTCCTGAAAAATATTTACATTAGTCACTGAGGAAATTCTAGAACTTCTCTGAGCACAGTATTTCTTAAACTTTAGTTACTTTGCATACCATTTTTACAATTTTTGTTAGCTCTCACACCACCTGAATTATTATTTGCTCAATAGTTTCCATCGCATTGACTTCGTCAGAATGATGCATTTTTTTTAACTTGCTCTTATCTCTGGCTACTTCAAATCACCTCACATGTCACCAGTGGTCCACATACCACAATAGAGGAGCATCTGAGTCCTAGAGATTGCAAAGGAACATTGTAAGAAAAAACTAAAAAGACTGTTTTTTCTACAACAAACACACCACCAAACACATACACACATACACACACACACACACACACACACACACACACACACACACACACCCCCACCCACTGTCTCAGACTAAGCAAAGGGAAACAGAGAAGGGAGTAAGGCTTTCTTGCTGCTTTTCCATGAAAAATTCCATGGCTTTGGAGCATTGAAGGACCCAGAGAACATAATGTAGGCCTAGAACGTTAAGGACATAGACTACCAGGGATCCAGATGTGTCAGAGGCAGTACAGGATGGTGGGGTGGTGATAGTACCCAGGCAGCAGAGAAAGCCAGAACTAGGGTGTAAGCCAGTACCACCACCTCTGGAAGCAGTAAGAGTTGCCAAGTGCAGAGGCAAAAAGAGTCTTGTCCCTGGCAACATGAGCAGCAGCTGTAAGACCCTTTAAAGGGAGCTGTGGTGCAGTGGGGGCTGGAAACTTGACTGAATGGGGCTAGAGTAGGAACGAAGAAAATGACTTCACCTCAAAGTATCGGAATGAACTTGTATCCTGAGTATATGTACAATATCCTTGAAGACTCCAAGCAACAACTGGAGTCTAAGTTGAGTGATTTTGTGCAGATGGAGATCCTGTATATGGGACTGGAAGCCAAGGACAACTCACCACATCCATGGAGCTGCAATATGCACTTGGAGTGTAATCTGGTAAACCCATTCTAAAAACACCTGGAAGTATTCAGTGAAGTGAAGTGGGGGTACATTTTATGATCCCATCATATGAGAAAAATATCCTACACAGCCCTATAAGAGGACATGTTCATTGCTGCTTTGTTTTCAATAGCACAAATTTGAAAGCAACCTAGGCAGTCATTATTAGACTACTGAATAAGTAAAGTCGAGTAGGTGCATACCACAGAAGGCAGAGCAGCATTCAGAATAAGGAATTACACGTGTGTAACAGTGTAGGGAACCAGCCCCACATCACACCTGTGGGTACCCCGAGTTTGGTGGAGACAAAGGAATGAGAAAAAGACAGATTAAGAGAGAAAGTGGGACCAGCGGGCCATCACTCTATTACTTTAGAGGAGACAGTGAAGTCCCCGATCATCCACACTATTTATTGATTACAATCACTTTGATCTATATATAGGGTTGGGTGGAGTGACGGGGAAGTGAATCAGTGAGCCGGAACTGGTGTGTCATTTTAATGATTGATAACAGGGGCAGTTTGGGAGTTTC
>CAUYLG010065535.1:0-20094 GCA_963573385.1 Cacajao melanocephalus
GCTCAAGCCTGTAATCCTAACACTTTGAGAGGCCAAGGTAGATGTTTCATGAGGTCAGGAGTTTGAGACCAGCCTGGCCAAATATAGTGAAACCCCATTTCTACTAAAAATACAAACAAATTTAGCTGTGCATGGTGGCACGTGCCTGTAATCCCAGCTACTTAGGAGTCTGAGGCTTCCTATTGCTTGAACTCGGGAGACGGAGGTTGCAATGAGCCAAGATCCTGCCATTGCACTCCAGCCTGGGCAACAGAGTGAGACTCCATCAAAAAAAAAAGAAAAAAAAAAAAAAAAAAAAAAAACCAGTAGAAAAGGGAATCCCATTGATCTCAATGACTTTGTGAATCTGCCTCCTGCAGGTGAATCATATTTAACTTTTATATTCCTTTCACCATGTGTTAAGAAATAACTTAGCATGAAAAAAATTGTAAGCAAATACATCTTGTGAACCATAAATTGCCCTCAGAGGGTAAGCAGAAGTTGGAGGCAGTGAAAATGAGTTACTTTGATAATCTGACTACACCATTAAATCTATGAAATAAATGGCAAATTTTAAAGGAGGAAGGCTTAGGGCCATATTCTTGTCTCCCTTCTACTAGAGGTTTCAGGAAAGATTTTCTGGAATAAATCCTAATAGAAAACATTTTTCTTAGGAATATAAAAGTGACAGTTTACTGAATTCACAAAGAACAGTACAGAAATTTTTTCCTTTTCCAAGTAACGCTGCATTATAAGAAAGATACATTTATATAGCACAATCACTACTGTTCCCAAAGTAAAAGCCACGATGACAGGAAATAGAGGGACCTGAGTTATCATTATTACCTACCAGATCTGGAAAGGACCATTGCAGACAGTCACTTAAGCCATTATATTTCAGAACTACTTTTCCTCCAAAGTCTTGTTGAACTGAATAATGGAACTCTCCCCCTTTATTTTATTTTATTTTTTGAGATAGGTCTCACTATGTTGTCTAGGCTAGAGTGCAGTGGCATGATCACATCTCACTGCACCCTTGACCTCCAGGGCTCAAGTGATCCTCTAACCTTAGCCCCTATCACTAAGTAGCTGGGACTACAAGCACACACCATCATGCCTGGCTAACTTTTTTATTTTTTGTAGAGATGGGGTCTTGTTATGTTGCCCAGGCTAGTCTCAAATTCATGGCTTCAAGTGATCCTCCTGCCTCAGCCTCACAAATTGCTGGGATTATAGGCATGAGCCATTGCACCTGAGCAAACTCTCCTTTTTAAATCTCTTAACCTGGGAGCAAACGCAAGTGACACTGCCCCCAGAGGACAATCATTGTGGTCTGTGGTTCCCTTAAGGATAACACAGGTGATGTTTCCAAAATGATCATCATTTCCAACATGATTTAGTAAGTTAACACTAATAGCTTTTGCCTAGATTGCAACAAAAGCATATTTACCTTGAGTCCCCTTTCTCATCATTGGAAATTAAATCTTCCTAAAAACATGCTTGTACGGTTTAATCCAGGCAGAGGAGCAGCTGTGATTATTGGCTGAGCACCACCTTGTACTAAAGGAACAACATTTATTTTTAGGGATAGTGGCCAAAGTTGTTAACTCTTTGGTATTCAAAAATCTTTCCGGCCGGGTACATTGGCTCACACCTGTAATCCCAGTACTTTGGGAGGCTGAGGCGGGCAGATCACAAGGTCAGGAGTTTGAGACCAGCCTGGCCAACATGGTGAAACCCCATCTCTACTAAAAATACAAAATTAGCTGCATGGTGGCACATGCCTGTAGTCCCAGCTACTTGGGAGGCTGAGGCAGGCGAATCGCTTGAATCGAGGAGGCGGAGATTGCAATGAGCCGATATTGCCACTGCACTCCAGCCTAGCGACAGAGCAATAGCAAGACACTATCTCAAAAAAAAAAAAAAAAAATTAGCTGGGCGTGGTGGCGCACCTGTAATCCCAGCTACTGGGGAGGCTGAGGCAGGAGAATTGCTTGAAGCTGGGAGGAGGAGGTTGCTCTGAGCTGAGATTGCACCACTGCACTCCAGCCTGGGTGTCAGAGCAACACTCCTCAAAAAAAAAAAAAAAATTTTTCCGGCTGGGTGTGGTGGCCCACGCCTGAATCCTAGCTCTTTTGAAGGCCAAGGCGGGTGGATCACGAGGTCAGGAGTGTGGGACCAGCCTGGCAACATGGTGAAACCCCATCTCTACTAAAAATACAAAAAATTAGCTGTGCATGCTGGTGAGCTCGTGTAATCCCAGCTACTTGGGAGGCTGAGGCAGGAGGATCACTTGAACCAGGAGGCAGAGCTTGCAGTGAGCTGAGATTGCATCATTGCACTCCAGCCTGGGCGACAGAGCAAGACTCGTTTTCAGGAACAACAACAACAAAAATCTTTCCAAGCTCCTCCCATTCTATAGGATGAAGTCAAACTTTCCACCTTGGCATTCCTGGCCTCAGGTAATCTAACACCAATTTGTTTCTCTTCCCATATCCCACTATGTTCCAAGAGTACCATTCAGCTACAGGCAGGTTGATGTCTTCTCTGTTTTCTTTTTTGAGATGGAGTCTCAAAAAAACCTCCTCCTCCCAGGTTCAAGTAATTCTCCTGCCTTACCCTCCCGAGTAGCTGGGGCTACAGACGTGTGCCACCACGCCCAGCTAATTTTTGTATTTTTAGTAGAGATGTGGTTTCACCACGTTGGCCAGGATGGGCGCAATCTCTTGACCTGATGATCTGCCTGCCTCGGCCTCCCAAAGTGCTGGGATTACAGGCGTGAGCCACCGCACCCGGCCTAGTCTTCTCTGTTTTCTAAAAGTAATGGATTTGTTCCTACTTCTGAGCGTCAGGTCATGTATGACCCCTACTGATTCTTCTTTCTCTAACCAAATCTGCCCATTTTTTTCTATTTATATCCTAATTCCTCTTAGAGTCCTCCTGGAACATTGCTGTCTCTCTTCCACTCCTTCTCCTCTAAATCTCTGTAGCATGGAATCAGGGATTACTTACTATTTTATTAACTCATATGCAATCTTATTTTATAGTTGACTAATTCAACTATGTTTAGTTCAATATAATTGGCTAACTTAATTGCCATGTCAGTAAGATGATCAACATCTAGAGTAACAATTGTTTTATTTATATATGTATACATACACATACATTATATAAAGTTTTTCACCCCTGCCTAAGTAATACAGATGTACTCCAGTGACTGTAGTAGGCACTGAATATTGGTTAGATTAATGAATGGACAGTGGCAATAAAATGAAACCCTTGGGAATTCTTTATTTATTTACTTTTTTTTTTTTTTTTTTTTTTTGGAGACAGAGTCTCACTCTGTCACCCAGCCTGGAGCACAATGGTACAATCTTGGCTCACTGCAACATCCACCTCCAGGGCTCAAGCAATTCTCCTGCCTCAGCCTCCTCAGTAGCTGGGATTACAGGTGCCTGCCACCACACATGACTAATTTTTGTATCTTCAGTAGAAACAGTATTTCACAATGTTGGCCAGGCTGATCTCAAACTCCTGACCTCCTGTGATCCATCCTCCTCAGCCTCCCAAAGTGCTGCGATTACAGGCATGAGCCACCGTGCCTGACCAGGGAATTCTTTCATCCTCTCAATGGAGCTTGGACAAACTCCCTGGGTTCAAAATCTTCTTCAGAGGATTCCTTGACTCCCAAGGAGTTAGAAAAGCATTCACGCACTATAAAAAGTGATATATTTCCTTATGTCACAAGGAATGCAAAAGGAATTCCTTCAAAAGGAGTTGTAAAAACCCAATTTTAAAGTTCTATATAATAAAAAAATATTTTGTACAAGATTAGAGGATTTTTCATTTCCGTATTTTCAAGTGGACATGACAGTGTGACAGGGAGGTGGTTTTTCCTCTCAGGGTTTTAACAAATGGATCCCTTGCTTGCTCTTTTTTTTTTTTTTTGAGACAGAGTCTTACTTTGTCATCCAGGCTAGAGTGCAGTGGTGTAATCTCGGCTCACTGCAAACTCTGACTCCTGGGTTCGAGCTATTCTCCTGCCTCAGCTTCCCAAGTAGCTGGGATTATAGACATATGCCACCATACCTGGCTAATTTTTGTATTTTTAGTAAAGACGGGGTTTTGCCATATTGGCCAGGCTAGTCTTGAATCCCTGATCTCAGGTGATCCACCTGCCTTGGCCTCCCAAGGTGCTAGGATTACAGGTGTGGGCCACCACGCCCTGCCATCCCTTGTTCTTTTATAAGGAATTCTCATCTTCTTCCCAGGATTTTTTTCCCCAGCCCCCACTCCAGGATTTTTTTTTTTTTTCAAATAACATGTATCACCACACTAGGCATGGTGGCTCATCCCTGTAATCCCAGCACTCTGGGAGACCAAACAGGCAGATCACTTGTGGTCAGGAGTTCATAACCAGCCAGGCCAACATGGTGAAATACAGTCTCTATTAAATACAAAAAATTAGCCAGGTGCTGGGCGCAGTGTCTCATGCCTGTAATCCTAGCACTTTGGGAGGCCAAGGCAGGCAGATCATAAGATCAGGAGTTCGAGACCAGCCTGGCTAATATGGTGAAACCCCATCTCTACTAAAAATACCAAAAAATTAGCTGGGCATGGTGGTGCATGTAATCCTAGCTACTTGGGAGGCTAAGGCAGGAGAATTGCTGGAACTCAGGAGGCGGAGGTTGGGGTGAGACGAGATTGCACTGTTGGACTCCAGCCTGGGTGACAGAGCAAGACTGTCTCAGAAAAAAAAATCATATATATATATATGAATTTATATATATATACACACATATGTATATATATTAAAAATTATATACATTTATAAAATTTATATATATATGTATATATATCTTCTCTCTGTATGAAAGTAATACATAATACAGTCTCACATTTTCTCACATTTGCTACCCTCTTTTTTCTTTCTTTCTTTTTTTTTTTTTTTTTTTTTGAGGTGGAATCTTACTGTCGCCCAATGGCGCAATCTCAGCTCACCGCAACCTCCACCTCCCAGGTTCAAGCAATTCTCCTGCCTCGGCCTCCTGAGTAGCTGGGATTACAGGCACCTGCCACTACACCTGGCTAATTTTTTTGTATTCTTAGTAGAGATGGGGTTTCACCATGTTGGCCAGGATGGTCTGGATCTCCTGATCTCAGGTATCTACCCACTTCAGCCTCCCAAAGTGCTGGGATTGCAGCTGTGAGCCACCATGCCTGGCCACATTTGCTACCCTCCTGAGTAAAGAAAATTAATGTTCTCTTCTAGTCAGCCATCTTGGATAAGGAAAAGAAAAAACGAAAAAAGAAAATTAACATTCTCCATCAAAGTAATGTTTCTTATTGACTAGCTCTAGCCAAGTATCCAAAAAGAAAGATTCAAGAAACAAGGCTAGAAAAGTTAAAGAATTCAGGACCTTAAATCCATCTTACTCACCAAAACATGGCAACTTTTCAGTATTCTTCACGTCCAACTGTTCATCAGTAAGAGGGCCAGTTGTCCTTTTTGTTTTATGTAAACATCTTTGATCACTGATTAATAGCATTCTCCCTTGTTCCATCCATGTGATCAAATCTGGCTTGGAAAAAGCATACCCTGCAAATAGAATCCACACAGACTTTGAGTTTACGGAATACTTTTTTCTTTTGAGACAGAGTTTTGCTCTTGTTGCCCAGGCTGGAGTGCAATGGTGTGATCTTGGCTCACTATAACCTCTGCCTCCCAGGTTCAAGCGATTCTCCAGCCTCAGCCTCCTGAATAGCTGGGATTAAAGGCATGTGCCACCACACCTGGCTAATTTTGTATTTTTAGTAGAGATGGGGTTTCTCCAAGTTGGTCAGGCTGGTCTCAAACTCCTGACCTCAGCTGATCTGCCCACCTCGACCTCCTAAAAGTGCTGGGATTATAGGCATGAGCCACGGTGCCCAGCCAATACTTAAATAAAAATAATTTTTTTGGCTGGTTGTGGTGGCTCATGCCTGTAATCCCAGCACTTCGGGAGGCCAAGGCGGGCGGATCTCTTGAGGTCAGGAGTTAGAGACCAGCCTGGCCAACATGGCAAACTCTGTCTCTACTAAAAATGCAAAAATTAGCTGGGCGTGGTGGCGCATACTTATAATCCCAGCTACTGGGGAGGCTGAAGTGCGAGAATTACTTGAACCTGGGAGATAGAGGTTGCAGTGAGCAGAGATCGCACCGTACCATTGTGCTCCAGCCTAGGCAACAGACTGAGACTTTGTCTAAATATATATATATATACATATATATATACATATATATATAAATTATTATCATTATTTTTATTATTTTTTAGAGACAGGGTCTCACTCTGTCACCCATGTTGGAGTGCAGTGGCACAGTCTTGGCTTATTGCAACCTCTGCCTCCCAAGGATCAAGTGATCCACCCACCTCAGCCTCCTGAGTAACTAAGACTATAGGTACTCACCACCATACCCTGCTAATTTTGTATTTTTACAGAGATAGCATTTTGCTATATAGCCCAGGCTGGTCTGAAACTCCTGGGTGCAAGCAGTCTGCCTGCCTCAGCCTCCCAAAGTGCTGGGATTACAGGTGTGAGCCACTATGCCCAGTGAAAATTATTATTTTTTAAATTTTGTTTTCCTCTCTCTCTTTTTTCTTTTTTTTTTTTTTTTTGAGACAGAGTCTTGCTCTGTTGCCCAGGCTAGAGTGCAGTGGCATGATCTCAGCTCACTGTAACCTCCATCTCCCAGGTTCAAGCCATTCTCCTGCCTCAGCCTCCCAAGTAACTGGGATTACAGGTGCAGCCTGGCTAATTTTTGTATTTTTAGTAGACAGGGTTTCACCATGTTGGCCAGGCTGGTCTTGAACTCTTGACCTCAGGTGATCTACCTGCCTCAGCCTCCCAAAGTGCTGGGATTACAGGCATGAGCCACCATGCCCAGCCTCTCTCTCTCTTTTACCATTATCCACAATAAAAGTCATTTCATAGTTGACTTTGATTCCTAGAGACATGAGACCTAAGTTAAGTCAAAAAATGAAAGCCGTTGAAAGTACATGAATGATGGCCGGGCATGGTGGCTCATGCCTGTAATCCCAGCATTTTGGGAGGCCAAGGTGGGTGGATCACCTGAGGTTGGGAGTTTGAGACCAGCCTGACCAACATGGAGAAACTCCGTCCCTACTAAAAATACAAAATTACCCAGGCATGCTGGCACATGCCTGTAATTCCAACTATTTGAAAGGCGAGGCAGGAGAATTGCTTGAACCCGGGAGGTGGAGGTTGCAGTGAGCCAAGATTGTGCCACTGCACTCCAACCTGGGCAACAAGAGCAAAACTCAGTCTAAAAAAAAAAAAAAAAAAAAATTCATGAATGACCATCAAATACAGCCTTACCAAGACTGTTTAGTTTAGGCCAGGCTCAGTGGCTCATGCCTATATTCCCAGAACTTTGGGAGGCTGAGGTGAAAGGACTGTTTGAGCACAGGAGTTTGAAACCAGCCTGGGCAACGTAGGGAGACCCCATCTCTACAAAATTTTTAAAAATTAGCTAGGTGTGGTGGTGTATGCCTGTGGTCCTAGCTATTCAGCAGGCAGAGTTGGGAGGATTACTTGAGCCCAAGAGTTCGATTGAGGTTGCAGTGAGCCATGATCATGCCACTACACACTCCAGCCTAGGTAGGTGATAGAATGAGACTCTGTCTCAAAAAAAAAAAAAATGTTCAGTTTAAATATTCTCTGCAATATTGCACAAAATTTTTTGAGACAGAATCTCACTCTGTCGCCCATACTAGAGTGCAGCAGTGCAATCTCAGTTCACTGTAACCTCCGCCTCCTGGGTTCAAGGGATTCTCTGGTCTCCGCTTGCTGAGTAGCTGGGATTACAGGTGCGGACCACCACACCTGGCTAATTTTGTATTTTTACTAGAGACAAGGTTTGCCATATTGGCCAGGCTGGTCTCGAACTCCTGACCTCGTGATCTGCCCGCCTGGGCCTCCCAAAGTGTTGGGATTACAAATGTGAGCCACTGTATCCTGCCTTTTTTTTTTGACATGGAGTCTGGCTCTGTTACCCAGGCTGGAATGCAGTGGTTCGATCTTGCCTCACTGCAACCTCCGCCTCCTGGGTTCAAATTCTTCTCCTGCCTCAACGTTCTGAGTAGCTGGGATTACAGGCGCCTGCCACCACACCCGGCTAATTTTTTGTCTTTTTAGTAGAGACAGAGTTTCACTATGTTGTCTAGGCCGGTCTCAAATGCCTGACCTCGTAATACACCTGCCTCAGTCTCCCAAACTGCTGGGATTATAGGCATGAGCCACCGTGCCTGGCCCAATATTTCACAAAATTAAGGGAAGCAGAGAATTAGGGAATTAGGGATGATGAGGATTTTAAAAAGTGATCATTATGAGAACAATGTGAGTTAAAAAAAAAAAAGAAAGAAAGAAACAGGGATTTAAGGAGGGAACTTAAATCACTAAACTTTCTGATTAGATGGCTCACATCCAAGGAACTAACTATTAAGATATCAAATTTCTTTCTTTTTCTTTTTTTTGAGATGGAGACTTAATCACCCAGGCTGGAGTGCAGTGTCACGATCTTGGCTCATTGCAACCTCCAACTCCCAAGTTCAAGCAATCCTCCTACCTCAGCCTCTCGAGTAGCTAGGATTACAGGTATAGGCCACCATGCCCAGCTAATTTTTTTTCTTTTTTTGTATTTTTAGTAGGGATGGGGTTTCACTATGTTGGCCAGGCTGGTCTCAAATTCTTGACCTCAAGTGATCTGTCCACCTCAACCTCCCAAAGTATTGGGATTATAGGCATGAGTCACTGTGCCTGGTAAATATTGAGGTCCCAACATTTTTGATCAGTGAAGTGGCAGAAACAGCAGGTTGTTAAATGACAGTGATGAAGAGGTACAGAGTAATGCAGTCTAGTGGCGTAAGCCTAAAAGAAGGGTTTTCATAAATCAGTAAAGGGTCTTCACAGCAGGCAGCAGGAAGCCTCTTCCTCTATGAGCCTTTGGTGGTGTCAGCTATGGCTCAGCCCTCAGATCGAGGCTTCTCCAAGGGAAGTGGGTACCGCCAGCATTAGCAGGACCTCACGTACTTGTGAAAAATGTAGATCCCTGGGCCTGCGCCCAAACCTGCTGAATCCTAAGCTCTGGAGCTGGGATCTGGATGTTCTGTACAGAAAATCATTGGCAGGTAATATCATTTAATTTTTAAAATCTGGAAAAATCAGACTGAATTCTCCAAGTTCCAGGACACTAATTGTGATACCTCAAAACAACACTGGATCAGCACATGGCCCTCATCTGTCCCACCCTGCTGGCTACTGGGCCTCGGTCTCCTCAGGTTAGTCTCTAAATGCCGGGGTGTCCCTGGGCCTTTCTGTTCTATCTACACATTCTCCCTAGATGATCCTAAACCAGCACCGTAGTTTAAAATACCATCCTTATAATGTCTTCCAATTCTGTAAATCCAGTCCTGACCTTAACTTAGAATTCCAGTTTCACATACTTTATGTTCCTGGAAATGTCTATGAGCATCTCAGATGTAATGTGGCCCAAATGTGCAACCTCCCGACCCTTCCTCCTGTTAGCGAACAAAGCCACTCGCCATCAGGATGCTCAAACCAAAAATCGAGGAGTTGATTCTTCTTTTTATCGTTTTACTCCACATCCAATCCATCAGCAAAATATGGGATTCTGCCTCCAAAACCTGTCTAGAGACCACCTTCTTCTCTCTGTCTTAATTACTAACTACCTGGTTCAGCTGCCATAAAATTGCACCAGAACGGTCAACCCTCTTGGCTAGTCTCTCCTTTCATTGCTATCCACTACGATTCATTCTCCACATAGCAACCCAAGTAACCATGCCAGTCATGGTGGCTCACACCTGTAATCCCAGCACTTTGGGAGGCCAAGGCAGGTGGATTGCCTGAAGTCAAGAGTTCGAGACCAGCCTGGCCAGTATAGTGAAACCCCCATCTCTAATAAAAATACAAAAAATTTGCTGGGCGTAGTGGCAGGCGCCTGTAATCCCAGCTATTCAGGAGGCTGAAGCAGGAGAATCACTTGAACTGGGAGGCAGAGGTTGCAGTGAGCCAAGATCACGCCATTGTACTCCAGCCTGGGCAACAAAAGCGAGATTCCATCTCAAAAAAAAAAAAAAAAAAAAAAGGAAATCATTCCCCTCTGTTTAAATCCCCCCATCATCTTCCCCTTGTGCTGAGACTAAAATCCAACTCCTTATCTTGTTCTATGGGGCCCTTCCTGCCTTGGCAACACTTTCTCACTGGCCCTCTGTGCATGTCCTACCACAGGCTCAGTGTGGGTCCCAACAAACTGAGCCCGTGCATTCCTACCCTGGGCCTTTGCCCTAGTTTTTCTCTGCTTAGAATTCTCTTCCCCCTAATTTCATATGGTCGACTCTTGTCATTCATATCTCACATAGTAAATTATAAACACCCCAAACAGGGAATGACTTCTTCAGGCTAGACTGAGATCACTTATTACATTAATACCAGTAGAAATGGTTTTAATGATATAAGAATGTGTCAGAGTAAGCCAGATAAGCAGCAAGTTACAATTTCCCTAAATTTCTCTTTAATCTTTTTTTTTTTTTTTTTTTGAGACAGTTTTGCTCTTGTCGCCCAGGCTAAGTGCCATGGTGTGATCTTGGCTCACTGAAACCTCCACATCCTAGGTTCAAGTGATTCTCCTGTCTCAGCCTCACGAGTAGCTGGGATTACAGGCGCCCACCACCACATCCAGCTCAATTTTTTATTTTTAGTAGAGATGAGGTTTCACCATGTTGGCCAGGCTGGTCTCAAACTCCTGATCTCAGGTGATCTGCCTGCCTCGGCCTCCCAAAGTCCAGTGATTACAGGCATAAGTCACCAGACCCAGCCGGAATCACTTATTATATTGATACCAGCAGAAATTTAGTTATTTAGTGATACAAAATGTATCACACATTTAGTGATGCAAAAATGTGTCAGACTGAGCCAGATAAGTAGCAAGTTATAATTTCCCCAAATTTCTCTGTAATCTTTTTAATCTACTCCTTGAGTATGTCCCTGGAGTTACCTAAGTGTGCCATCCCTCTGCTCTGTCCTCCCTTCTCTACCCAGGCACCTTTTCTTGCCTGTTATATTCACACTGTGCACTATGTTATGTCCCAGCTTCTTTTCAATCACTATGTCCTCCTCATGAAAGCCATAGTTCCTGTGAAGACGAGAAATTCATCTTATTCAGGCAACACAATAAGGAGGCACAAAGGTATTAAAGAAATAAAAGAATACCCTTTTTTAAAAGAGAGGGGCAATTACTTAGTAATTCTAACTGTGGGAGAAATGGGGGAGGGTTAAGGTGGGAGACAGAGAATTCAGAATATTAATAATACTAAAGGCACAGACACCACTGTATAAAAAGGAATTTAATATTCCCAGGCAATAATAGGTGGGAAGGAGGCATTAGGAAGGCAGCTATGCTGACCACTACACCACCAGTGCGGCTGGAAGGGGACATTAGGAAGGAGACATTAGGGCATAGTATCATATTCAACCAGCCCATGACTCATACAGGGAAGGAAGCCTGGTACTACTAGGCTGGTTCCCAAAAAGTGATTCCTTAGAAGCCCATCTTACCCAGGGAATCAAGGGTCTCATAATTGGTCTTCATCTCTTGCTTATACATTTGCTTCTGCCACTTCTCCAGTATCTCCCACTCTTGTTCCGAAAAATATAAGGCAACATCATCAAATGTCACAGTCACCTGGAATCACAAACAGTATATACATACATTTTTACTTTAACGCTGCCTTGTTTTTCAATGTCCCTTACCTTATTGAGATACAGAAAGAAAGCATGTTAATTATCTCTGGATGGTGCCTATACAATAAACAACAAAGGGGTCACAAATGTCCATTGGAGCCAAGTAAAATGAATGAATGATCGCTCATGTCTGTAATCCCAGCACTTTGGGAGGCCAAGGTGAGTGGATCATCTGAGGTCGGGAGTTCGAGAGACTAGCCTAGCCAACATGGCAAAACCTCATTTCTACTAAAAATACAAAAATTAGATGGGTGTGGTCATACATGCCTGTAGTCCCAGCTACTTGGGAGGCTGAGGCAGGAGAATCACTTGCACCCAGAAGGCAGAGGTTGCAGTGAACCGAGATTGTGCCACTACACTCCAGCCTGGGTTATAGAGTGAGACTCCATCTCAAAAATAATAAATTAGAATGAATGAATAGCAAGCCTTTGAGCACAAGGATCATCTAAAGAGGGATGCTTTATGTAGCAGCAACCAATTACTGCTGTGGAAGACTGGATCCAGTTTTGCTGGATGGGTCAGTTTTTGAAAATGTTTTACTTTGAAATAATTATAGATTCACAAGATGTTGCAAAAACAACACAGAAGGCTTCTATGTAAGTCGGCCTATAGTCCCAGCTACTTGGGAGGCTGAGGCGGGAGGGCTGCTTAAGTTCAGGAGTTCCAAATGAGCCTGGATTCTTTTTTTTTTCTTTGAGACAGAGTTTCACTCTTGTTGCCCAGGCTGGAATGCAATGGCACAATCTCCACTCACCACAACCTCCGCCTCCTAGGTTCAAGCAATTCTCCTGCCTCAGCCTCCTGAGTAGCTGGGATTACAGGTATGCACCACCACACCCGGCTAATTGTGTATTTTTAGTAAAGATGGGGTTTCTCCATGTTGGTCAGGCTGGTCTTGAACTCCCGACCGCAGGTGATCCACCCACCTCAGCCTCCCAAAGTGCTGGGATTACAGGCATGAGCCACCATGCCCAGCCTTTTTTTTTGAGATGGAGTCTCGCTCTGTCACCCAGGCTGGAGTGCAGTGGCACAATTTCGGCTCGCTGCAACCTCCAACTCCCAGGTTCAAGTGATTCTCCTGCCCTAGTCTCCCAAGTAGCTGGGATTACAGGTGCCTGCCACCATGCCTGGCTAATTTTTGTATTTTTAGTAGAGATGGGGTTTCACCATGTTGGCCAAGCTGGTCTCAAACTCCTGACCTCAAGTGATCTGCCCCCCTTGGCCTCCCAAAGTGCTGGGATTACAGGCATGAGCCACCACACCTGGCCAGCTCACATTTTTGAAATTCTTTTTTTTTTTTTTTTTTTTTTGAGACAGTCTTGCTCTTGTCCCCCAGGCTGCAGTGCACCCCCAGGCTGAAGAGCAATGGCGCAATCTTGGCTCACTGCAACCTCCGCCTCCCGGGTTCAAATGATTCTCCTGCCTCAGCCTCCTGAGTAGCTGGGATTACAAGCACCTGCCATCACACCCGCTTATTTTTGTATTTTTAGTAGAGACGGGGTTTCACCATGTTGGCCATGCTGGTCTCCAACTCCTGACCTCAGATGATTCACCCCAAAGTGCTGGGATTACAGGTGTGAGCCACCATGCCTGGCTGAAAAGTTAATTTTAAAAAGGTTCCATGTACCCTTTACCCAGTTTACCCAAAATGTCGTATTGTATATTATAGTACAATATCAAAACAAGGAAACTGACACTGGTACGATGTGTGTGTATAATTCTGTTATTTCATCACATATACTGACTCATGTAACCACCACTGCAATCAGAAAACAAAACTACAGTCAGCCCTTGTATTCCCAGGTTCCACATCCGTAAGTTCGACCAACCTTGGATTAAAAGTACTTTAAAAATAAAAGCCAGGTATGGTAATGCCAGCACTTTGGGAAGCTACGTTGGGAAGACTGCTTGAGCTCAAGCTTGAGACAAGCCTGGGCAACACAGCAAGACCGTCTCTATTAAAAAATTTAAAAAGGCCGAGCATGGTGGCTTACACCTGTAATCCCAGCACTTTGGGAGGCTAAGGCAGGTGGATCACGAGGTCAGGAGATGGAGATCATCCTGGCCAACGTGGTGAAACCTCATCTCTAGTAAAATACAAAAAATTAGCTGGACGTAGTGGCACGTGCCTGTAGTCCCACTTACTGGGGAGGCTGTGGCAGGGGAATTGCTTGAACCTGGGAGGCAGAGGTTGCAGTGAGCCAAGATTGCACCACTGCACTCCAGCCTGGAGACAGAGCAAGACTCTGTCTCAAAAATAAAAATAAATTAAAAAGATAAATTAATTAAAAAGTAAAAATTTAATATATTTCAAAATGCAAGAATAAGATACTATAAAATTTTTAAAATCCAGCATAACTGTTTACATAGCATTTATATTGTATTAGGTATTATAAGTAATTGAGAGATGATTTATGTACAAGATGTGTACAGGGTATATGCAAAGTTTACCATTTTATATAAGGGACTTTGCATCCATGGATTTTGGTATCTGTGAGGGGTCCTGGAACTGATCCCTTGTGGATACTGAGAGACAACTGCATCCCATCACCACAAAGAGCTCCCTTGTTCTGACCCTTTATAATCACACCCACAAATTATTATCTATCACAATTCTGTCATTTCAAGAATGCTGGCTGGGTGTGGTGGCTCATGCCTTTAATCCCAGCATTTTGGGAGACTGAGGCAGGCAGATCACCTGGGGCAGGAGTTTGAGACCAGCCTGGCCAACATGGTGAAATCCTATCTCTGCTAAAAATACAAAAATTAGCTGGGCATGGTGGCATATGCCTGTAGTCTCAGCTACTCAGAAGGCTGAGGCAGGAGAATTGCTTGAACCTGGAATGTGTAGGTGGCAGTGAGCCGTGATCACGCCACTGCACTCCAGCCTGGGTGACAGGATGAGACTCTGTCTCAAAAAAAAAAAAGAAAAAAATAACGTTATACAAATGGAATCATATAGTATGCGACCTTCTGAAATTGACTTTTTTCTCTCAGCATAATGTCCTGGAGATTCATCCAAGTTGTCATGTTTACTAGTATAATCATGTGCCACATGATGCTTCAGTAACAGACCACATATATAACAGTGGTCCCATAAGATTATAATACTGCTGGGCTGGGTGCAGTGGCTCACGCCTGTAATCCCAGCACTTTGGAAGGCCGAGAGCGGGTGGATCACCTGAGGTCAGGAGTTTGAGACCAGCCTGGCCAACATGGTGAAACTCTGTCTCTACTAAAAATACAAAAATTAGCCAGGCGTGGTGGTGCGCACCTGTAATCCTAGCTACTCAGGAGGCTGAGGAGAATCACTTGAACCCAGGAGGCAGAGGTTGCTGTGAGCTGAGATTGCACCACTGCACTCCAGCCTGGGTGACAAAGCGAGACTCTGTCTCCAAAAAAAAAAAAAAAGATTATAATATTGCATTTTTACTGTACTTTTATGTTTAGATACATAAATACTTACCATTGTGTTACAACTGCCTACAGTATTCAGGGCCGTAACATGCTGTAGCCTAGGAGAAATAAGCTATACTGTATAACCTAGGTGTGTAGTAAGCTATACCATCTAGGTTTTTGGAAGTACACAGTGATGTTTGCACAACCACAGAATTGCCTAACAATGTGTTTCTCAGAATGTATTCTTTTTTGTTAAGCAACCCATGACTGTATTTCATCCTTTTTATTGCTGAGTAGTATTCCATGGTATGGATGTACCAGTTTGATTAACCATCCACCTACTGAGAAATATTTTGGTTTTAACTTTTTGGCTATTACCAAAAGAGCTGTTATGGACAATCATGTACAGGATTTTGGGTGGGCATGTTTCTTTTTTCTGGGATAAATGCCCAAGACAACAACTGCTGTGTTATATGATGAGTATATGTTTAGTTTTTAAAGAAAATGCCAAACTATATTCCAGAGTTGCTGAGCCATTTTACATTTACACTCCCCCTTTTTTTTGGAGACGGAGTCACTCTGTTGCCCAGGCTGGAGTGCGGTGGCACAACTCAGCTCACAACCTCCGCCTCCTGGGTTCAAGTGATTCTCCTGCCTCAGCCTCCTGAGTATCTGGGACTACAGGCACACGCCATCAGGCCCGGCTAATTTTTGTATTTCTAGTAGAGATAGAGTTTCACTATGTTGGCCAGGCTGGTCTTGAACTCCTGACTGCTTGATCTGCCAGCGTCAGCTTCCCAAAGTGCTGGGATTACAGGCATGAGCCACTGTGCCCAGCTGCCATTTAAAATTCCTACCAGCAATCTATAAGACAGCATTTCTTAGCACCCTCCCCAGCATTTGGCAATGTCACTACTTTTTATTTTAACTGTTCAAATAGGTGTATAGCGATCTCTAACTGCGGCTTTAATTTGGTTTTCCTAATTAGTAATGATGTTGAACTCTTTTTATGTGTTTTTTTCCCATGCATATATTCTCTTTGGTGAAACGTCACTTTTTATCTTCTGCCCATTTTATATCTTCTGCCCACTTGATTTTTTAACTGTCCAGGGGAGACTCATATATTTTTTTCAATAAATATGGTGTCTTCCTATGTTGCACAGGCTAATCTGAAACTCCTGAGCTCAAGCAATCCTCTGGCCTCAGGTCCTGAAAGTGCTGGGATTATAGGCATGAGCCACCTTGCTTGACTGAGCTCTTTATGTAGTCTAGACAGGAGTCCTTTGTCAGATACATGGTTTGCAAATATTTTCCCCCAGTCTGTATCTTTTTGCCCTCTTAACAGGGTCCTTTAAAAAGCGAAAGTTTTAAATTTTGATGATGTCCCATTTATCATTTTCCCTTTATTGATCGTGCTTGTGGCGCCACATCTAGGAACTTCCTACCATGCCCTAGGTCTCAAAAATTTTCTCCAGCTTCTACAGGTTTTATAGCTTTATGATTTACATTGAGATGTGTCATTTTCTTTTCTTTTCTTTTCTTTTTTTTTGGAGACGGAGTCTCACTCTGTCTCCCAGACTGGAATGCAATGGTGCAATCTTGGCTACTACAACCTTCACCTCCCAGGTTCAAGCGATTCTCCTGCCTCTGCCTCCCGACTAGCTGGGATTACAGGCGTGTGCCACCACACTTGGTAAATTTTTGTATTTTTAGTAGAGATGGGGTTTCACCATGTTGGCGAGGCTGGTCTTGAACTCCTGACCTCAGGTGATCCACCCACCTCAGCCTCCCAAAGTGCTGGGATTATAGGCGGGAGCCACTGTGCCAATCCTGGGATGTGTCATTTTCTTAAAGAGAAACTGGAAACATATATCATTTTATGTAAACTCATGTTGGCAACTAAAATTCACAATTTTAACAATGGGTGTTTCAAACAAAATGTCTGCAAGCCACCACTGGCTCACAGACCATTAATCTACAACCTCTAGTATGAACTGAACTAACTGGGGCTGCTCTTCCTGGGTGTTCAAGGACAGATCCACTGCAGTGATAGGGAAGCAACAGAACATATATAACTTCTGAAAATTCCATTTTCACTCCTTTCAGATTCTGTGCTATAAATGTAGAATGAGAGCCTACAAGAAAAGCACTGAACACCTTGAAAGATGGCTAAGGCTCTTCCCAAGTATATAGTAGAAAATGTTGTTCAGAAGCACTAAAGTAAATTCTCTCAATAAGGAAATTCTAGGAGACCTGATATTTGACACTTGGGATTTTGGAGAGAAAAATTTCAGAGCTAAAATTCTATCATCAAAACTATCGTAGCCTTGAAAGCTGAAGTATCAGCTATTATGACAAACAACTTCAAACTTGCTGTTTTTTTATTTACTTTTTGAGGCGGAGTCTCGCTCTGTCGCCCAGGCTAGAGTGCAGTGGCACGATCTTGGCTCACTGCAACCTCCACTTCCCAGGTTCAAGATCTCTCTCCTGTCTCAGCCTCCTGAGTAGTTGGGATTACAGGCACCCACGACCATGCCCGGCTAATTTTTCTATTTTTTAGGTAGAGACAGGGTTTCACCATGTTGGCTAGGCTGGTCTGGAACTTCTGACCTCAGCTGATCAGCCCCCCTTGGCCTCCCAAAGTGCTGGGATTACAGGCGTGAGCTACCATGCCCGGCCTTATTGTTATTTTTACAATGCAATTTAAACCAAATTCCTTTACAGTTTCCTTGTACCTCACCCATGTGTGTTTGTTTGTTTGTGACAGAGTTTCACTCTTTTTGTTCAGTCTGGAAGGCAATGGCACGATCTCAGCTCACTGCAATCTCCGCCTCCTGGGTTCAAGTGATTCTCCTGCCTCAGCCTCCCAAGTAGCAGAGATTACAGGCATCTGCCACCACGCCTGGCTAATTTTGTATTTTTAGTAGAGACAGGGTTTCTCGATGTTGGTCAGGCTGGTCTTGAAATCCAAACCTCAGGTGATCCAACCACCTTGGCCTCCCAAAGTGCTGGGATTACAGGTGTGAGGCACTGTGCCCAGCCACCCATGTGTTTTCTACCTATAAAATTGCCATTTGTGACCATATTCACAATTAGCACTAAACTGTTAAAGTGGAAAAGAAAATCAAGAAAACGATTTCTCCTTGCCTATCCCAAACAATACATTAGCCAAGAAACTGTTAGCACATTTTCTATGAACTGAAATGAAATGTACAGCCAAAGAAGAGCTACCACAAACTTTCACAGAACAGAGAGGAATATTCCAGGAGGTTCCCAATCATTTAAAGAGAGAAAAAAAAAAAGAAAGTCTGGCTGTAGAAACACAGCTTGAAGAAATCAGAAAAGAATCTACCAGCCAGCGGAGGCAAAAGGGAAGAATGAAATGCAAATAGGGAGAATTACATTAGTAAGATTGTAAAATTTCACTGGGGGCACAAGAAAAACTTGCACATTTAAGCAGGTTATATACTTAACTGAATTTAATTTCCTGGATTAAGCCTCAGGATATGCCTTTCAAACTCTAAAACCACTCAAACTTTTCATTACAATACTAGAGCATTTACGATAAATTCGATTTACGCTAACCACCCAACTCATTTTGTTTTCTGTTCTTTCCTAGAAGGAGCAGTCTCCAATTTCTCATTCCAGTTTTCCTTCTCCTTTTTCTTATCTGCTTATACAGATGTGCTTCTCTGAGGCTGCAGCAGGAGAGCACGGGCTCCAGAGAGACCCCGAGGTTCAGAGCCCCGACACTGAAAGAAGGCGGGGACAGCATTGGTGACCTGAGCCAACAAAAGGCCGAGGCACAGATCTTTCCCACCCGGATTCTTTCTCCCAAACCAATTTTTATTTATTTATTAAAGAGATGGGCTCTGGCTGTTGCCCAGGCTGGAGGGCAGTGGCTATTCACAGGCGCGTTCCCACTAACGATCAGCACGGGAGTTTGGCCCTGCTCGGTTTCCGAGCTGGGCCACTTGCCCCTCCCTGGGGAACCCGGTGGTCCCCGCTCCCGGGAGGTCACCACACAGATGTGAAACTCGGAGCCACCGCGCGATGGGCACAGCGCATATACAGCGCAGAGCTCCGGGTCTCAAGTGGGGCTCCCGCCTCAGCCTTCGGAGTGGCCCGGGCCACAGAAGCGCGATGCCAAGCCCGGCGTCAATTCCAGAACAGCACACGCCCCAAGACTGCGCCTCCTCCAGCCCGGCTCGGAGCTCAGTCCGTGGGCCACTGCCAACCCCCAGGCCGGGCCCCCGCCGCCCCACTCCCTGAACGCAGATCCCACTCCAGCCGCGACAGGGACCCGAGTTTCGACAGAGCCTGCATCCTCTACCGGCCCTTCTTACCGAAGCCGGCTCAGCCATGGCGGTTCCGCACGAACCGGCCCCGCCTGGCACGGCCTCCCCTCCGCTCCGCCCCAACCCGACTCCCAGGCACTGCCTGGGTGCCCCCAAACGCAGCGGCGGCCGGGCGCGGTGCATGCTGGGACTCGCCAGGCCTCGGCGGCCGCTCCGCCCCACAACGCCCCCTGCGGGCTGGAGGAGCGGCGCTGCCCAGGGATCGGTCCTCAGAGGAGGGGCCCGGGCTCCCGCTGTGCAGGCCGCAGCACGCCGATCTCTGTGGGACCCTCGGACTGCCGGGCTCTGCATGGGAGGGAGGCGTTCGGAGACGACTGAGAGAGCTGACGGGAGGGGAAATGGCGGGGCAAGTGGACATGGAGAGAGCAGGGACTGGGAGACAGTAGGAAGATGCGGGACAGGAAGATGCGCTGCACAGAAGCCCAGACTGAGAGGCAGCGAGAGGGGAGCGTCCGGTGCGGTCCCTCCCAAAGCCGCCCCCGAGTGAGGGATGAGCTCGAGGGCTTCGTCTGTGAGGGCGTCCCGGGAATCCAGC
>CAUYLG010065536.1:0-22288 GCA_963573385.1 Cacajao melanocephalus
GTGTAAAAGTGTTCCTATTTCTCCATATCCTCTCTAGCATCTGTCTCCAGATTTTTTAATGATCGTCATTCTAACTGGTGTGAGATGGTATCTCAATGTGGTTTTGATTTGCATTTCTCTAATGACCAGTGATGATGAGCATTTTTTCATATGTTTGTTGGCCTCAGGTATGTCTTCTTTTGTAAAGTGTCTGTTCATGTCCTTCACCCACTTTTGAATGGGTTAGTTTGTTTTCTTGTAAATCTGTTTTAGTTCTTTATAGTTTCTGGATATTAGCCCTTTGTCAGATGGGTAGATTGCAAAAAATTTTTCCCATTCTGTTGGTTGCTGGTTCATTTTAAGGATTTTGCTGTACAGAAGCTCTAGAGTTTAATTAGATCCCATTTGTCTATTTTGGCTTTTGTTGCCAATGCTTTTGGTGTTTTAGTCATGAAGTCCTTGCCTATGCCTATGTCCTGAATGGTTTTGCCTAGATTTTCTTCTAGGGTTTTTATGGTGTTAGGTCTTATGTTTAAATCTTTAATCCATCTGGAGTTAACTTTAGTGTAAGGTGATAGGTAGGGGTCCAGTTTCTGCTTTCTGCACGTGGCTAGCCAGTTTTTCCAACATCATTTATTAAACATGGAGTCCTTTCCCCATTGCTTGCAAAACAGCTTCTTTACCAGAGAAAATCTTCTGGCAAAGAAATATGGGTTCTGCTGTTGGAAGTCAGGTCAGTGAATACCGAAGTGGTAAAGGTAAAGATATATGGCAGACAACGTCTGCTGTAAACGTGATCCCGTTTAGAAGTTAATTCTTCTCTTTCATTCTTTCAGTGAACAAACTAGCAGACCAATTCAGAGAACATTTCAGTGGTACAGGTGACAGGTGTTAAAGACCTGGGCAAGGTGGTGGCAGATGAGGATGGAGAGAAGAGGTAGACCTCAGATTTATGTTGGACATGGTATCAATACCTTGGTGATGGTTTGAACATGGGGCATCAGGTGAAAGGGAATTTCAAGAGTGATTCTGGCTTAAATATTTGGGTGGGTCATGGTGCCATTTACTGAAATAAAATAACTCGGAGAAGGACATGTATCATAAATGACATCAGTTGGCACAGTTGTGTGACTTTTCCCAGCAATGCTGATCTGGCATGAGGAGGTGGGTCTCAGGTTTCATTCAGAAGCAAAGGTTTGCTGGGTGTGCGCAACAGGGGAGAGAGGGCAAGGGAGTTGAAGACATTTGCAAGGGAGTGGTTAGCATAATGTGGGACTAAGGACTCTAAATTCATAGACAGCAAAAGGAAAGCAGGAATGAGCAGTTGGTCAGAGACAAGAAGGTGGGATGTAAGCTGGAGGAATAGGAGTGTGTGGTCTTATTCACCTTGGTAGACATAGCTCCTGGCACATCATAAAAGCTTAATGAGTATTTGTAATGAAGCTCAAGTCATTATATATATTTTTAATTTTTTTAGAGTTAGGGTCTCACTGTGTTGCCCAGGCACACCTCCTGCCTCATGCACTGCTTCACCCAGCTTAACAGTTAATTTCTGACCTGAGGGTGGGTGATAGAGAGATTGAATTGCACATTTCTCCTGTTCTCTGTTTCTTGGGTTCAGCAATCTTTTTGAATGAGTCCATTGTATTTCTCTCTTCAGTTTATTCCCATTAAGGGTCAGCACACAAGAACGTCTCTGTTTTCAATCTCCAGTGGGGTACAAATAAGAGTTTCTGATGTCCACTCCAAAAGTTACTCTGTGCTTGTGGGAAGTTGGATCTACTATGGACTAATCTCTAGATATTTCATTCATTCATTTAGCCATCCATTCGTTGATTTATCATTCAATAAGCCCTCACTAAACACCTACTATGTGCCTACCCTTACTTAGGCTTTTGAGGTTTGGAGATGGCAAAATGAATGGGTGAGTAGATGGCCAGAAAACTTTTGGTTATTAGGGAGCTACGAATAGCACCTGAGTTTCTGAACATGAACTTTTTGGCTCTCCTCCCTTCATACACAGTTATATTGAGACTAAAGGAGGGGAAAAAGCTTTCATTCTTTTGCCTGCTGTGTTGTTTTACAATTTTATCAAAATGTACAATGCTCTGAAGAAGCTCAGGCAGAAAGAAATCTTTCTATGGTATCTAAAAATGTACAGATCCATCTCTGAAAGAGCCATGGTGGGGTCAGCAGTTGCGCCCCCATAAAGAGCGGGATGCAGAGTCTCACCCCTTTAACGTTTTTAAAGCCACTGAAGTGTTATTTTTTAGAATGGTTTTACCTATTTAAGGGTAATGCCCACCAACCCTTCTTCAGAATTTATGCAATCTTCCATGAGAGACACATCATTTAATTTCTGGAATCAGCCATGTATTTTGTTTTCCTATACTGTCTGCCACCCCCAGGCAATCTGTGAAGAAATCTCTCCTCAAAGTAAAGGAAATCAGCTTTCAGGTGTTTCACTGTTGCAGTCAGCAGGCTGGCAGGGCAAGCCTCAGAGGGGTTCACAGAGCACCTGGCTCGATGGAGTACATAATAAATGCTCAGCAGATTCTTGTTTGACTCATGGATTGACAAAAATTTCACGAGGGCTGCCTTGTGTCCCCAGCACCTAGTATAGGGCCACCTACTTTGTAGGTGCTCCATGAAAATGTTTATAGAATGAATGCAACAGTGAAGATTACAGGGGAAGATTGAGCCTTTGAAATCCTGAAGTGTGCCCTAGGGTTGACTCATTTGATTCCTTGGAGGAAAAAACAAACTTTTTTTCCTCTCTCTGCTCTCACTCAAAACTGCATGCTTTCATGATGAGATGTTTGTGTGGGGATGGGGTGAGGAGTTCCCCACACACCAAGCAGCACTCCAGCATAGCCCTGTTGGGCATCCTCTAATTCAGTTCAATTAGCCACAGAGGAAGGGCTCAGTCCCACAAGACATCTTCCAGCCTCACATGCCAATCCCAAATGTTCACCTATACTGCTTCTGGGTTTTTTTTTTTGTTGTTGTTGTTGTTGTTTTTTTTTTTTTTGAGACAGTGTCTCATTCTGTAGCTTGGTAGCCCAGACTAAGAGTATAGTAGTGCAATCATGGCTCACTGTAGCCTTGAACTCTGGGGCTCAAGTGATCCTCCCATATCAGCCTCCCTAGTAGCTGGGACAACAGGCATGTGCCACCATGCCCAGCTAATTTTTATAGTTTTTGTAGAGATGGGATTTTGCCATGTTGCCCAGGCTGGTCTTGAACTCCTGGGCTCAAGTGATCCTCCCGCCTTGGCCTCCCAAAGGGCTGGGATTATAGGCATGAGCCAGCAGGCCTGGCCATCACCTATGCTTCTGAACTGCTGACTATATAAATCATGGTTCTCACTACCCCTCCTTGGGTTTGATTAATTTGCTAGGATGGCTTACAAAACTGAGGAAAACTTATTTATCACTTTATTATAAAGGATATTACAGGCCAGGTGAGGTGGTTCATGCCTATAATCCCAGCACTTTGGGAGGCCAAGGCGGGAGGATCACCTGAAGTCAGGAATTCAGGACCAGCCTGGCCAAAAAGGTGAAACCCATCTCTGCTAAAAATACAAACATAAATTGGCCGGGCATGGTAGTGCCTGTAATCCCAGCTACTCAGGAGGCTGAGGCAGGAGAATCACTTGAACCAGGGAGGCGGAGGTTGCAGTGAGCCCAGATCACGCCATTGCACTCCAGCCTGGGTGACTAAGTGAGACTGTCTCCAAAAAAAAAAGAGATTACAAAGGATACAGATTAACAGCCAGATGGAAGAGTAACATAGGTAGGTGAGAAGGAGCATGGAGTTTCCATGCCCTCGGGCGCCACCCTCCAACTACCTCCATAAGCTCCACAGCCCTAAAGCTGGTCAAATCTTATTGTCCAACAGGTTTTATAGAACTTGACCTCCAGCTTCCTGTCTTCTCTTTCCCAGAGATCCGCGGGTGGAGTTCCAGCCCTCTAATCACTTGGTCTTTCTGTTGACAGCCCCCATCCTGACACCGTCTAGGGGCCCCACCCTAAGTCACCTCATTAGCATAAACTCAGGTGTGGTCCAAAGGGGCTTATTATGAATAGCAAAAGACACTCCTGTAACAGGAAATTATTCCAAGGGTTTTAAGAGCACCAAATATATTTGATATTATACCAGAGTTCCCCTCTGGCTCTGAACAGCAGTATGAAATGGTTTTAGATTATTTTTGCTTGTGTTCTGCATTCTTTCGGGAAGACAGGGAAGAGCACACCAATCTGACCTGCTCCTCCTTCTGAAATGGGTAAGGTTCCCTTGTACCCTTCGCAAAGCATGCATTGGGGGTGTGACTTGCTTCTTCAGTGCCACTCTGCTCAAACCTCTAGGGGGAGCAAGTTGTGGGGCTCCAACCCCATAGCAGCATCTAGGTGAATGTTTACAGCTCCTGAAGCCCCAGTGCGTGTGTCTTACGGTGTGCTATTTTAGTGTTGCCATCTTTGGGCAGTTTGTGTTAACCAGCTCAATTAGACCCTCTGCCCTGTTGCAAGGACAGAGGGCTTTTCGTCCTGGGGTTCTTGCCTTAGTGTGCCAGAAAAATCAGATCACATGTGGGCTTGGAGAATGAGTGCAAGGTTTTATTGAATGGTGGAAGTAGCTCTCAGCAGATGGATGGGGAGCCAGAAGGGGGACAGAGTGGGAAGGTGGTTTTCCCCTGGAGTTGGCCACTCAGCCGCGTAACTCTACTCCAAGCACCCTGGCCATATTCCCCTCGGCTTCCATGTTGTTCCACCGATGGATGGCCTGCCGGCGTCTGCTAGCATCTGCCAGTGTGTTCTTCTGCCACTGTGGGTGTGCTCCTCTTGATGCCCAGCTGCTTGTATCTCTGGCCACATGGGTTCTTGGGGTTTTTATGGGTACAGGATGGGGGCATGGCGGGCCAGGGTGGTCTCAGAAAATGCAACATTTGGGTGCCGTAACAGGAGTGCCTGTCCTCACCTAGGTCCGTGGGCACAAGCCCAAGGGTGGATCCCTCACCAGGGACCCCACCCTTCTCCTCCCAGCACTTCTCTGCCCCCCTCCTATATCGCTTCATTCTCTACCTTGTGAAATGTGCTGCTTCAACTGTCATTGAAGTAAAAACCCCTGGTCTAGTTGTTACTCCTTTCCCTCATGCAAGAGTGCCATGACTCAAACTACAGGGGGCAGCTATAAAGAGAGTGAGCACCACAAAGTCAGGAGCATGGGCTGTGGGAAGAGGAAGAAGATCAGGGAAGAAGAGCAAGAAGAGCATCATTTTAATTTTTTCTTTCTGTCTCTTTTCTTTCTGAGACAGAGTTTTGCTTTCGTCGCCGGGCTGGAGCGCAGTGGCGTGATCTAGGCTCACTGCAACCTCTGCCTCCCGGGTTCAAGCAATTCTCCAGCCTCAGCCTCCTAAGTAGATGGGATTACAGGTGCCTACCACCACACCTGGCTAATTTTTGTATTTTTAGTAGCAACCAGGTTTCACCATGTTGGTCAGGCTGGTCTCGAACTCGTGACCTCAGGTGATCCACCCGCCTCGACCTCCAAAAGTGCTGGGATTACAAGCGTGAGCCACCATGCCCAGCCTCTTTTTTTTTTTTTTTTTTTTTTTTTTTGAGCCTTAGTTTCACTCTGTCACCCAGGCTGGAGTGCGGTAGTACGATTTCTGTTCACTGTAACCTCTATCTCCTGGGTTCAAGTAATTCTGGCACCTCAGCCTCCTGAGTGGCTGGGATTACAGGCATGCACCATGATGCAGGCTAATTTTTATATTTTTCTCAGAGACAGAGTTTCACCATGTTTAGCTAGGCTGGTCTTCAACTCCTGACCTGAAGTGATCTGCCTGCCTTGGCTTCCCAAAGTGTTGGGATTTCAGGTGTGAGACACCATGCCTGGCCATGTTTTTCTTTATTATTTGTATATTACAGGGCTGGAGTCTTGCCACATTGCCCAGGCTGGTCTTGAACTCCTGGACTCAAGCCATCCTCCCACCTCGGCCTTCCAAAGTGCTGGGATTCCAGGCATGAACCACTGTGCCTGGTAGAGAGCATTATTTCCTGATCCTTTCAGACAATCTCTGCTGTCACATGCAGCTTGGTTTGTCTTGACTCATGTCGAGGGAGGGTTGCTCACTACTCACGATGTCCCTTCCATGTAGCGGGGCCTTCTATTACAGTAATACTTCTGGACTTCCCATATCCTTTGACTCACCCTTCCCAGGAGAAGATGGGTGACTTAATAGAATGATGAGTTTCGGAGAGAGAAGTGAGTTGTGTGGCTCAATTCCTCCCTCTCTTGGGCCTGGCCAGCCAGCGGAGAGCCCCTATCCTGCTCTGCTCCAGCACCGCTTCCCTTTGCCTCTGCCGGGGGCCTGCAAGCCTCCAGAGCTGCCTGTGACTGGGTGGGTGAGCCTGCCTGATTCTGGGATTCGGTATTAGAAAGCTCACTTTTGCTGTACACCTACGGCCCATTTCCCCACCCAGCCTTTATGAGTAATACGGGTGGTGTTGCATCTCCATCTGCCTGACTCTTGTGACTGTTTCAATGGGTTCCAAACTTGGGTGGAAAAGGGACTTCTTCAAATCTCAAGAGCTGAGGTCTAGTGCTTGAGTAGGAGTGGGGGCTGATCTGGCTGAACAGGCCAGGGAGAAACAGACCCCTGTTTCCTTGGCTCAGCTGTTACACAGTTTGCACTGGACAAATCCCATTTTCTTTGTGAGGACTGCCCAGTGCTCCCTGACAGTTGCTGCTCGCTTCCCTCCACGGAAGCTTATCCTTTGCTGTTGCTGTTTTGCTGCAGCAGTTGTGCACCTTCCTCCCAGCATCCTCCGCTTGACTGACACCATGGATGGGGAAGGAGACTATAGTAACAAAGAGCAGAAAGAACAGGCAGAGGCTGGGCATGGTGACTCGCACTATAATCCCAGCACTTTGGGAGGCCAAGGTGGGAGGATGGTTTGACACCTGAAGTTCAAGACCAACCTGGGCAACATAGTGTCACCCCGTCTCTACAAAAAGTACAAAAATTAGCTAGGTGTGTTGGTGTACACTTATAGTCCCAGCTACTCAGGAAGCTGAATGAGGCAGGAGGATTGCTTGAGCCCAGGAGGTTGAGGCTGCTGCAAGCTATGATTATGCCACCGCACTCCAGCCTGGGCAATACAGCAAGACCCTGTCTCAAAAAAAAAAAAAAAATCCCAACCTTGCCAAAAAAGACAAGGATGGGACTGTTTTCACATTTCTGCTGTCCTCAAGATTAGTTCTTTGAATCAAATCCCTCTTCCAACTTGGGATCTAATTTTTTTGGAAAGAGTATATGGAAAGCAAGAAGGACCAGGGTGCTTTTTCTGGCCACGTTGCTGGCTGTGTGGCCTGGAGCACCACTCTCCTTCCTCTGCCTGAGATTCACTGCATGTTAAGTACAGGTGGGGGATGTGTTGCATTAGTTCCTCTTAGTTTTGTAGATGTACACTCTCATCAGAGTGCACAATCTATACTGAGTATGCACTGTGTGCTTGGCACTCTATTGGGTGCTATGAAGGACACAGGAGTGAGCCCTTCACTGTTACCTGATATCTCTGGCAACGGACGTCAGATGTGAGCTTTACAGAAGCTGCTCCCTAAGAATGGGACAGATAAAGTACTATGGAATTTTCATAAACTAGAACTGATCTCTAAAACTTTCTTCTTAAGTCATCAAGAATTTACCAAATTCCTTCAGGGGAGGACCATATATGACTCCTGTTTGGGTCTCACCTTGCCTGTCCCAGGGAAGGCAGTGATGTGTATTAACTGTCGGCACCCATTATTTACAAAACACTGCTTAAATTGTGGTTGGGCAGGGACATGTATAGAGAATATTTTGTGCTCACCACAACCCTGTGATAGAAAGATCCGACTTAAGATTCTTAAATTGTGTTTCTTAAGTATTTACCTTGGTCCCTTGTCTTCTTCCTCCCTCCCTCTCTCTTTCTCTCTTACTCTCTTTCTCTCTCTTTCCTTCTCTCTCTTTGCTTCTCTCTCTCTCTCTCTTTTCTTTTCTTTCTTTTGTTCTTTCTTTCATCCTTTCGTCCTTTCTTTCTTCTGGTTTCTCCTTATAAGAGCTTTTTCTCTCCCTCCAAAACCAGTCACATGGCTGTGTCTCATGGGCCCATCATTCTCTTGCTAGAAACAGAACACTTTGCAAAACTTGCTTTGTGTTAGATTCCCTTAAAGGTCTACATGTGGCACATGAGCAGGAGGGCAGTGACAGCCACAGAAGGCCTAAGGCTGGAAGGCATGTTCTTCGAGTGTGAAGTGCCAAGTGAATACCAGGGAGCTCTGCCCCGGCTCCTGCCACGCGTGGATGTGCACTCCCGAGGGGAAGGCAAAACGGCTCTTTGGTCTCTGGCGCATGCGTTAGGCTCTGAGAGACAGTTATTCCTACCATTCTTATTTATATACATTTGAGACCGATTTTTGCTCTTTTTGACCAAGCTAGAGTGCAATGGTGTGATCTTGGCTCACTGCAACCTGAGTTCAAGCCATTCTCCTGCCTCAGCCTCCTGAATAGCTGGGATTATAGGCGCCCACCACCACGCTTGGCTATTTTTTTTGTATTTTTAGTAGAGACAGGATTTCACTGTGTCAGTCAGGCTGGTCTCGAACTTCTGACCTCAGGTGATCTGCCTGCCTCGGCCTCCCAAAGTGCTGGAATTACAGGTGTGAACCACTGCACCTGGCTATTATTATTAAGTACAACTGCTCATTTAGTGTTCACAGCAAATTTCCAAGGTAGGAATTATTGTAACTTGTAATTTACAAAGGAAGAGACATGCCATTTGACTAAGGTTATCCCTATTGACTAGGTATATTCCTAGTAAAAGCAAAGCCAGGGTTCAAATCAGACGTCAAAGTTCTTACCCCTTTGCTGAATGAATGACTTAATGAGTGCATGACTGGTGATATCACAGTGGTGGGTGCAAGTTGAATTTTCACCAGGATATTGAGGATCTGAAACTTTTATGCCTTTCCCTAAGTATTCAAGTATTGGCATGATTTATTATCTAAATTCTAGGTAAGTTACTTGACAGGGATAGGCCACAGGAATCTGTTAATTTCACAAGGTTGCTTTTTTTTTTTTTTTTTTAGACAGAGACTTGCTCTGTTGCCCAGGCTGGAGTGCAGTGGTGTGATCTTGGCTCACTGCAACCTCTGCCTCCCAGGTTCAAGCTAGTCTTGTGCCTCAGCCTCCAAAGTGGCTGGGATTACAGGTGCCACTACCACACCCGGCTAATTTTTTTTTTTAAATTTTAGTAGATAAGGGGTTTCACCATGTTGGCCAGGCTGGTCTTGAATTCCTGACCTCAAGTAATTACTCCTGGGATTACAGGTGTGAGCCATTGTGCCTGGCCTGTTTGTTTTTTGCCTTGTTTAGAGACAGGGTCTTATTCTGTTGCTTAGGCTATGTGCATTGGCGCCATCATAGCTCACTGTAGCCTCGAACTCCTGGACTCAAGTGATCCTCCTTCCCCAGCCTCTGGAGTAGCTGTAACCACAGGCGCATACCACGTGCCCAGCTTGTTATTGATGTTTCTGATAATCTAGGCAGCTGCAATTTGTGTCACCCTTAAGAATTTACAGACGGGACTGTAAGATGTGAGAAGATATAAGTATGGTCATTTACAGAGGCTCTGGGAGTCTAAACTTCCTGGCCTGGCCTGTTGACTCCAATCTCAGTGTTCTCCCAGAGCCCCAGAGTGATAACGAGAAGCTTCTCCTCCCTTCCCTCCACCCTCACTTGGAGACTGTCATCTGCCTTGGAGAACCTAAAGCCTTGGATTTTCCAGACTATTCCACAGCTTCTTGGAGAATAGCTCATGAGAATTGCCTTGAAACACACACACATGGTGATTTTTGTGCTAGATACTTACTTTTTGGTATTTCCTGCTGCAGCTCGGCTTGGGTGGAGTTCCCTTTGGAAGTGCCAGAGTTTTCCTGTTTGTGCAGTTGTTTTTCAGAACCTTAAATAAACTGTTATGTGTTCAGAATAATAACTCAATAACTATTAAGCACCTACTATGAGCCTGGTACTGTTCTAGCAGCTGGGGATACAACAGTGACCTCAGCCGACCCTGCTTTCAGAGAGCTCTCAGTCTGGTCTGGGACACAGATTAGTAAACAGGCATTTGCCTTCCACGTGGTAAATGCCATGAAGGACAAAGTCCAGGGTGTTGGGGATGGGAGGTGGGATGCAAATAGCAAGCAGCCAACCCAATCTCAGAAGTGACAGGGCTTGAAGCAGGGAGAGGGGAGTGTGGTGTGCCAGGAGAGTCTTCCCAGAGCCAGAGCCAGCTGAACTGCATGCTAGATACAAGACACTATTTCTTGTAGAATCTGTTCTCAATTATCTGCAAGTAGATATTTCAGCAGCTTGCAATAAACCTTTTTTTATGCCCCTTTACAATGGCTTGAGCATCTCAACTTCGTCTGTATGCTGCACGTTAATGCAGAGGCATCCAGTCTAATGTAGACGGAGGCACCAAACTGGAGAGACTGCTTGCAGGAAGCTTTGGGACTAGGTGAATCATTGCATTTCCTGCTTGGAAAAGGGAGAAGGAAGAAGCGAAGTTAGCCAAGATCAGCAAAGTGCTTCCCAGATACCAGTAATTCAGGTCTTTATAGGAAACTTTGTTATTTCATTCGAAGTGTTTTTTTGGTGTGTCAAGCAGGCACATCTCTTCAAATTCCATAAAGCAACAAAACATATCCCAGGGCCACCAGATGTAAATGACTTGTGCTTTATTCTCTTTTTAGATTGTCCTTACCATTGTGTCCCTCCACTAGTACACGTGATAAAGACCAACTTCTTGCCAAAAGAAAAAACAGGGTGGGGATAGGGAACAATACAAAGACTTCTGTGTGTCTGGTCTGTGCCGTTTCCTATAGCTAGTCTTGGATCTACTTCTGATTTCTTGGTCAGGGAATAAAATGCCTAATTGTTTAATTTTAAAATCAACTTTACTGAGGTCTGTTTTACATACAATGAGCGCACCTATTTTAAGCATACAGTTCAATAATGTTGACCAATGTATACACCACCATATACAACTCCACAGCCAAGACGCGGGCATTTTCAACTTCCAAAAGTTCTTTGGTACCTTTTACAGTTGCCCCAACCCAGCCCCGGGCACCACTGACCTGCACTCTGTCACCATAGATTAATTTTACCTGTTTTAGAATTTGCAATAAATGGAATCATGCCATGAATGTTCTTTTGTGTCCGGCTCTTTGGTTTTTGAGATTTATCCTTCTTGTTGTAGGTATCATAGTTCATTCCTTTTTATTTAAAATGCAGATCAGATTATATACATATATAAATACATATATATATAATTGTAAAATGCGGATTTTTGAAGTAGCAAACCATTGTTCAATTGCTCAGCAAGATGAGCAGATCTAGGAAGTCCCTCTGGTCTAAAAATTCTATCAACTTGCACAGGAAATGAAGGCCTGAGAATTACATCAGGTGAGTACAGATCACATTGAAGAAGCAGCCGAGCACATGAATTTCTGAGCTCTGGGAGTCCGGGAGGACAGGGAGAGATGAAGCCTTGGTGAATGATAGAATATACTACAGAAGATGACAGGGCTATTTGTTCAGTTCTGTTATGAGCTCAGCAAAATGTGACAATCCTGGGAAATATAAATATATATTGCTATATATTTATATGTGTGTTTGTCTCAGGAGGATGGGGACATGGCGGGTGGAAGAGTGGGTTTCCTGAAGGATTTGAGTAGGCAGAGATAACTGGGCAGAGCAGAGCCTGTGTCAGGCTGCGTCGATACATGTTCAATAAATAAACGTTACAATGAGAGCTAATACTGCTTGAGCACTTATTATGAGTTAGGCACTGTGCTGTGTTCCTTACATGCATTGTTTCATTGCATCTGTACCTCCTTATGTATCCTATGTAACCAGAGCCTCAGTGCCCTGCTCACATCCGCTTATGTGCCTTCGCATGATCCTGTACTTGTGCTGTGCACGCAGCAGCCAGCATCATGGCTCTGTTTTGGAGGATGGTCCTTGAGCTACTAGAACTGCTTTGCTTCTCAGTCCAGAGAGCAGAAGTGCTTGTGAATTTACTTGTGACTACCAGGTGCAGTGGGACAAATGCTCCCAGTGCCCCACGTGACCTATTCTGTCTCCAGCACGCCTCTGTGTGGACTTTATTTGATTGTCAACCTTGCTTAGCCTTTCTTCCCTTCCTAGTCCTGCTGTCTACCTTCTCTTCCAGTTTCCCTTGGGGACGCTTTTTTCTTTTCTTTTTTTTTTTTTTTTTGTGATGGAGTCTCACTCTGTTACCCAGGCTAGAGTGCAGCGGTGCCATCTTGGCTCACTGCAACCTCTTCTTCCTGGGTTCAAGCAGGGACACTTCTTTGTAAATCACCTTGCCATGAGTCCTTATCTCAGGGCCTACTTCTAGGGACTCCAAACTTGGACAAGTGACTGTTAGTACAGTCATTTTACAAATGAGGAAACTGAGGCTGTTACACACACACGTTCCCATAACTCCTGCTCAACCTTCAGATGAGCTTTCTCACGCAGCCTTCCCCAATCCATTTGTCTAGGTAATGTTCCTTGCTTATATTCTACTTTTTTCTCTTTTTCTATTATTATTTTCGAGGCAGGGTCTCACTCTGTTATCCAGGGTGGGGAGGGAAGTAGCATGATTATAGCTCAGCTATAATGTGGCTTTTTGTTTTTGGACTCAGAGTCTTGCTTTGTTGCTCAGGCTGGAGTGCAATTATGCGATCTCAGCTCACTGCAACCTCCGCCTCCCGGGTTCAAGCAATTCTCTTGCCTCAGCCTCTGGAGTAGCTGGGATTATAGGTGCCTGCCATCATGCCCAGCTAATTTTTATATTTTTAGTAGAGATGGGGTTTCACCATATTGTCCAGGCTGGTCTCAAACTCCTGACCTCGTGATCTGCCTGCGTCAGCCTCCCAAAGTGCTGGGATTACAGGTGTGGGCCACCATGCCTGGTGTATCATGCGGCTTTTAACTCCTGATCTCAATCCTCCTCCCTCAGCCTCTTACGTAACTGGAACTACAGGGATGTGCCATCTTGGTTAGCTAATTAAAAAATAAATTAATAAACAACAGAGTCTCTCTTTGTTGACCAGGCTGATCTTAAACTTCTGGGCTCAAGTGATCCTCCCTCCTTGGCCTCCCAAATTGCTGGGATAAAGGCATGAGCCAGGAAACCTAGCTACCCTGGTTATGCTCTCAGAATCTTCCTTGCTTCCCTTTATCTTGGTGCTTGGTTTGCAGTGGTCTAGGTGATTACCCCATCAATGACCATCTTCCCTACTAGACTGCTGGCTCCAGGAGGCCAAGATCCATGTCTTTTGCTCTTAGCTGTATCTCTAGCACCCTGGCATAGTTTCTAGAACATAGTAATTGCTTAGTAAATATTGACTGACTGAATCGATGATCTGAAGTTTCTTCAGTTTCCTTACAGGTGCTCACTGGCCTTCTGGATGGATACTTTTCAGCCTCTGCTGAGAAATGAGCCAGAATGTCCCTCAGAGGGACACAAGGTCTCTCCCATACTCCCAGTCTTCTGGGGGTGTTTAGAGAAATGCAATGTCCAGGGCAAGGTGACAGTATTTTTCTCCAGAGGACCAAAATTTAGCAACTAGAAGCTGATTCTAGAGGGTGGGCCTTGAAAGCTGGATAGAATTTGAATGGATGATTAGGAGAAAAGCTGAAAAATATTTTAATGAAATACTATGTCATTTAAACACACATAGATTCTGAATTAAATACACATTCTTGGATCTCTGTTCTTTTCAACAAAAGTACACTGAGTCCCCATTTCTCATTAGGAAGCTGATAAATGTCTATTTCCTTCTATTCCTCCCACAGTAACTCCCCAGCTATATAAAATTTACAAACTGCTTTGGAAGCATTTGTGGAGGAAAGTGCCAGAGCTCTGTATGAGATTATTGAAATAAATGCTGATTGAGAGATTTCCCAGGTGGACAGTTAAAACAGACGTGGGCACACATGTATACTCACACCCCACACGCAGGGTACTTTAGGCTATGATCAGTGGAGATAGATTTTCCCACCTGACAGTTGACTGTAAATCAATCAGTGTGTTTTAATATTCACCAGATTTCTGCTCCTGTTTGCTGCTGTCTCAGGCAATCATTCACCTGCTGGGACACGGGACCTCAAGGATCTTGACTCATTCTCACCATTGCATATGGAGACATGGTGCTTAGCAGCAAGATAAATATTGTCATACTGTGTATGTGAGAGGTAAGTGTAAGTAAGTCAGGACATCCTTAGAAAAGTTCATCTCTGCATCCTCACTTTCCTTACCAATAGACTAATAGGAAATCATGAATTTCCCAGGTTTTTACCAAATGGAGACAAAAGATTTTTGTGTCACTATATAAATTAGAAAGTACTAGAGGGTCAGTAAATACCGAATGAATTATTTTGAAGATGGAACACACTCCTGATGATTGGGTTAGATTCTTGAACTTGCCCCTCCTGACTTTATTTTCCTGTCCATCAAGGTTTGCTTGGAGTTGCTTGAACAGCCAGGCTGTTCCACAACCCACTACCTTTGCATGTGCTGCTCTTGGTGCCTGGATTGGAATGCTTTCCATTAATCCAAGTGGGCTGGGGACATCTGATCTTTCAACACCTGGCACCAGGATCATCTTTCATCTCCTTCACGAAGCTTTTCTTGACCAACTCTCCCATACCCAGAATGAGCCACTCTACCCTGTCCAAATTTGATTGCATATATCTATTTAACAAAACATGACTGGGCTCTTGGGAAATCCCTGCTCACACCCTGTACCCACGTGGAAGCCATAATCAACACTTCATTGCAATCCACTTGTCCCCTTGTGACCTCTCAAGCCACCCAAAAGCATTTCAGCAATGTGGATTTGACTGAAGGGCTCACAAGGGAGAAAAGTGGAGGGCTTACACTGAACACCCTATGGCCAAACTTTATGAAAATCTCCATGAAAAATCTTCATTGATTGCCAAAGCCTTTTCTCCCACTGCCAGCTGCCTTATCTCCCAGATCTCTTCCAGTCCTCCTCTCTCCACTCTCCTCCAGCTGCACTGGCTCCAGCCTCCTCCCACCCCAGGATTCTTCACCACTACCCCAATCTCATTTAGCAATTTAGTACACTCCGCCCATTCTCCCTCATTATCTGGCATCCTTGAAGCTTTGGATTATATTCATCAGATTTCTTTGAGATCAATGCCTCTTCAAAGACAAGGGTATTGTAAATAGCCAACACATGTATTCTCCTTCTGCTAGAGACTGGAGCAACTTGAGGGCAAGAATCAAGCCTCATACACCTTTGCATCTCTAATGCAACATATTTAAAATGTTTGTGAAATAAAGGAAGAAATAAATAAAAGAATTAGCCACCTATTAGAATCCCTAAAGTTCCACTCTAAACATGGTTTTCTCCTGTTTGAAGATTTTCCGCACCTTCTCAATTAATGCCTTGGCTTCAACTGCCGTTTCTCCTTGACTCCAGCACTCTGCTCAGCTATGATGGTCCTTCTCTTTAAACCTACACTGCATAGTCTTTCCTTCAGGCTTTCATTTGGGTTGTCCCTTCAGGCCTGGAGTAATCTATGTCATTTATAAGGGTGATTGATGGTGGGTTACCATCACCCTATTGAAATTCAATGTGGTTGCAACTTGTCTGGTCTTAGAGGTCTAGCTAAATCCTTCCCACTCTGCAAGACTCAACATAGGTCTCCTCAGGATACTTCATTAAGGTCGCCAGCCCAGGCATGCATCTCTGTTGGGTCCTTAGGATATAAGCCTTGAAAGCACCTACTCTAAGGGCACTTAGTTATTTGGCTTGCTCTGTTGTAGAATATGGGGGTTCAGGGTTTGAGGTCATTCCTCTTCTCAGACTGTGGTCATTGTTAGGGCTATTCACCAGTTTTTTCAAGGTTTTCCCCACTTCCAGACTTGTGGTAGATTTGCTTATAACTTGGCATTGTGTGTGGCCGATTTGCTTCGGCCAATGAAAAGTGAGCAGAATTGGCATGAGCCCCTTTAGAAAAGAAGCTTTCAGAGGAAGAAGTGTTAAGAGCTAGTGGGTGATTGACCACATTTTCCTTCCCCTGGCATGGTGATTAGCAATGTTTGAGATATGTGGTGTATTGCCGGTTAGCTTGGGTCTTTGGGTGAGGACCCAGCTGATTCACAATGGGCATGTGGTGTGAGCAGTAAATATACCTTTGCTGTGTTAAGCCATTCAGATACAGAGGTAATTTGTTACTGTAGCACAACCTATCCTATCCAGACTATAAGTTCCTTGAGGGCAGGAGACATGCTTAACTGACCTTTCTATCCCCTGGAGAACATAATAGAAGATCTGTGGATGTTCAATAACTATTGCTGATTGATTATGTATACTGAGCTGGGGTAAACTTCATGAGACTGAAGAGTGGGACTTGGTCTCAGAACTTCAACTTGAGATTTCAGTCTCTGAAAAATCAAAATAATATACAAGATGATTCCAATTAAATTCTAATAAGATTCTCTGGAACACAATTCTGAAAAACTTTTTTTTTTTTTAAAAGAAGATTCTAGCATACAGGGAGGCAGAATAGTTTAATAAAGGGAATCTGGGCTTTCAGCCTGGATAGACTTGGGTTCAAGTGCCAGCTCTGCCACGTCCATGGATGCATGATCTTGGACAAGTTATTTAAGCTCTTTGAGTCTTGGTTTCTTCATCTATAACAGGGATGATATTACCACCTACCCTACAGGATTACTGTGAGGACTGAATGAGAGAATGTATGTAAAGTACCAGGTCTGGTACTTTATGTGTGATCAACAAATGTCACTCTCTTAGGTCTTTGGTCCCACCAGGTGTGCCTGCGTTGGTGCAAACTCTTGCTAAATTTTTTGGGAACTCCTTCCCTTCATTTACTCCTTCTGAGATCTTGGTTGCTTGCCCAATCCCTGGATTTATTTAGCTTGGTCCAGGTCAGATCCTTAAGGTTTTGCATTTACTGCCCCAGGCACACTCTGGCCTGAGAAATTCCATCTACGAGTGGCTGGGGTTGGCACCAGCCCTGGGCAAACAACTTCAATTGGGAGAAAAGGATTTTGAGACAGGTTTTCTGCTGCCAAAAGTTTAAATAGGGCCTTCAGTGAGGGAGGTCTGGTCAGGAAAGTGAAGGGAAGTGATCTCCATAGGGCAGAAAATATTTAAGCCAGGCATGGTGGCTCAGGCCTGTAATCCCAGCACTTTGGGAGGCCAAGGTAGAAAGAACCCAGGAACTTCTCAAGACCAGAAGTTCACTCGAGCCCAGGAGTTCCAGGCCAGCCTGGGTAACATGACAAAACCCCACGTCTACAAAAAACTAAAAAATTAGCTGAATATAGTGGCATGCACCTGTCGTTCCAGCTACTTGGGAGGCTGAGGTAGGAGGATCGCTTAAGCCCAGGAGGTCAAGGCTGCAGCGAGCCATGATCGCTCCACTTCACTCCAGCCTGGGTGACAGAGTGAGACCCTGTCTGAAAAAAAAGAATTTAAGATATCCAAGCTGGGTGCAGTGGCTCACGCCTGTAATCCCAGCACTTTGGGAGGCCGAGGTGGGTGGATCATGAGGTCAGGAGTTCAAGACCAGCTGGCCAACATAGTGAAACCCCATCTCTACTAAAGAATACCAAAAAAATAGCCGGGCATGGTGGTGTATGCCTGTAGTCCCAGCTACTTGGGAGGCTGAGGCAGGAGAATTGCTTGAACCGGGAGGTGGAGGTTGCAGTGCGCCGAGATTGCACCACTGCACTCCAGCTTGGGCAGCAGAGTGGGACTTCGTCTCAAAAAAAAAAAAAAAAAAAAAAAAAAGATATCCCAGTGATCAGTTCCAAGAAAGCCCCACCTGGGCCTGGGCACTGGCTCTAATGGCAGGTGATTGCTCTTTGAATTCTGGGATCCGTCAGTGATGGCAGCAGGGGATCTGTGAAATTATCCTCAGTGACTGATTCCTTGGGCCACAGGCTGGGCCATGGTGTAGTGGCCCAAGGGCTTGTGTTCTGCTGGACTCCTGGCCCTGTGAGCTTTGTGTTTGGGGTAGAAGTATTGTCCCTGACTGAGTCCTTGAGACCAGCTCCCTCCCTCCGCCCGTATAGCAGCAGCTGTGATGTGGCGTGGCCAACCTCCCCAAAGGTGCTTGTGTAACTTGTTTTTCAAAGTCTTGGCAGGAGCTCTGGTCCTGAAATGAGAAAGGGTGTTTACATTCTGGAAGAGCAGTTCTGAGAAGTGTCTCACATCAGGGCTGTCCCTGACCAATCCTTGCTCCCCAGTATCTCTGTCTGAGTATTTCCTCGGGATGGCTGGTCAGAATCATAGAGATGGTCTTGGACCTAGAGGAAACAAGCCTGAACGTGACAGAAGGTAGGCAGTGAGGAAGTATTTGTCCGCTGCCCAGGGTGTGCTGCCCTGTGTAAACTGCCCTCCCTGGAAAGGTGAGGGAGCCTTTCCAGGACAAGGCTGTTGCTGCCCAGTGCCCCGTGCCATGCCTGGAATAGAGCACAGTGCCACAAACCGGTGCTCCGTAGACATGCGCTAAGTCAATACATTGTGAAAATGTGTGGGCAAGAAAACACTTCAGAGGTCACGTTGGTGGAAGTTCTTGCTCTGTCACCCAGGCTGGAGTTAAGTGGTGCGATCTTGGCTCACTGCAACCTCTGCCTCCTGGGTTAAAGCGATTCTCCTACCTCAGCCTCCCGAGTAGCTGGGATTATAAGTGCATGCCATCCTGCCTGACTAATTTTTGTATTTTTAGTAGAGAGGATGTTTTACTGTGTTGGCCAGGCTGGTCTCAAACTCCTGACCTCGTGATCTGCCCACCTTGGCCTCCCAAAGTGCTGGGATTACAGGTATAAACCACTGTACCCAGCCTGGTGGAAATTCTTAATTGACACCGAGTTAACGGCTTTCTCTGAATGGTACTTACATTAATAATAACAATGGCTATTTATTAAATAACTAATGTCTGCCAAGCCAAAGCATGTATTATTTCCTTAAATCCCACAATAGTTCTACAAATAGGTAGACTCTCCCTAGTTAATAGCTGACAGTGCAGAGACTCATGGGCACAAAGCCTGAAGAACTTGCCCGAAGTTCACACACCAAATCAGGATTGAAAGCTACTGCCCTGGAGCCCCTGATTTTCCTCTTTCTGTTTCTCTGTGCCCTGCTCACCTCCTGCTGGTATCTCTTCCTGCCACAGCAGCAGGGAAGCAGAAATCTTTAAAGGAGGCTGAGGGCCAGGCACGGTGGCTCACGCCTGCAATCCCAGCACTTTGGGAGGCCGAGGCGGGTGGATCATGAGGTCAGGAGTTTGAGACCAGTCTGACCAACATGGTAAAACCTCGTCTCTACTAAAAATAAAAAAATTACTTGGGTGTGGTGGCGAGGGCCTGTAATCCCAGCTACTCAGGAGGCTGAGGCAGGAAAATAGCTTGAACCTGGGAGGCAGAGGTTGCAGTGAGCTGAGATTGTGTCATTCCACTCCAGCCTGGGCAACAAGAGTGAAACTCCATCTCTGAATAAATAAGTAAGTAAATAAGTAAGTAAATGAGGCTGAGGTGCAGTTCCACTCCTCCTGGGGTGGGTATTTGTGCATTCTTGCCATTTTTTTCCTCTTGCAAATAGGCTTGAAGTCAATGTCAAAAGGGCAATGGAAAAGCAGCCCTGTTCAAGATGTCTGCTTTGTCATACTTTAAAACACGCCCCCCTCCCCGCCCCCCAACCCCCATGTTCGGGCCTGTCCATTCTTCATTCTGGCAGGCCTCCCCTCCCGCCCCGCTACCTGTCTCCGTGCACAGCTTTCCTCTTCCTTTCTTTCCTCTTCCGATGGGCGTCAGGGGCAGATTTCACTTCACTAGAACAACCTCGCTACCCCTAGTATTCTAGGGACAGGCCCTGGCATAAAATAAGCGTTCGCTAAGTATGTGTTGAATTGCACGCCAAAGTCTAGACAAAGGAGGAAAAAACTTTGGATCCAGAAAAAAACAGAAAAGCTGGGAGTGGGGGTTGGGGCAACAATGAACTTGATCCTCTAGCCCCTCTTTCCTCCCTGGCTGCCTCCCTCCCTAAGCCCAGGCAGCAGTGTTCTTGGTATTACGGCTGTCATCTGATGACAGTAACGTCCAAACAGATTGAAAAGCCCCAATCAATGCCAGAGCTGAAGTGTACACGCAGGGGGTTGTTTCCTTGGAAATGCTGCAGCTGTAATTACTCTCCAAAGAGAAAAGTCCAAACAACTTTCTTGACCCTCTGGGGAGAGGAAGTAACAATTGAACTACAAGGGGCAGAAAGTAATTTCTGACGTGCCGTGTGCGTGTGTGTGTGTGTATGTGTGTGTCCCCACCTTCGCACTGTACTGTCCAGAGATCGCCTTTGACAGCCCTGCATTCAAACGCCCGGCTGTGGGTCAGCGGCGCGGTGCCTGCTGCCGCCGCCGCAGCAGCTGAGATCATGCTGTTGATCTTGTTTTACAGAGAGCAGCCCAGCCTGTTGTGCCAGTACAGAATGTTCTCTTCTGTGAACTGAGTTTGAACTTTTCCAACCCACTTTGTTTGAGGAACCAAACAGACAAAGAGGGAAAAGACAGGGAAGATAACCCCCAAATCATTGAAATCGTGGTGATCTCTCGGATTTTGGCCTAGACCGTTTGCTTTTTTGCTACTCAAAATCGACAATCGCAAGCATTACACTTCCTGGAAGAACAAAGCGCCTGTGATGTCCTTTTTCTAAGACAGGACTTGGCATCAACTTTGGAAATTAACGAGTCTGTCACTGTCTCTCTTCAATTTCTCTTTTTCCTCTTAGGCATTCAACAGCAATAAAAGTTATTTTCCTATAAAGGAAAGATAAGGGCCCTTGTGCTGGTGACTTCTCTCTCCATTGTTCAAGCTATTACAAGATTACAAATAGTGTTCCCAGTTTGCTGCTATAACTGGCGATAATTGATTGTAAGGGTTTTGGGTCACCCATATAAATAACCAATCAGAGAAGCTGTTAATGCTTGGTAAAGTAAGGTGGTTGGAAATTTCTTTTCAAAAACCATCTTCATGTAGCAAGACCCCCGCTTCAAACAACAAACAAAACACAACTTTCAAGTTAGATGAGGTCCACAGGAAAAAAAACCCCAAAAAATCCAAAGCCATCTTCACCTAGTCATAGGGTTGAGTTGTTTAGGGGCTTGCTTGGAAGATCTGAGCAGGAGACCTTTAAGCACAGACAGAATGGTACAGTGCAGTGATTTTCCAACTTACTGTTATTATTTCTTTAATGACGGCGGATTCCTTTCTTTGGAGTTAAGTTCACCAAACACTCACTGGTGAAGCAGGAGGAACACAACTTTGAAGTGTGAGCTGTGGATCTGAAGTGCGGGTTTGAGTCTCCTTCTGTTTAGGAGTGCTCATGTGATACAGGGAAAGTCATGTCTTTTGAGCTCGATTGGTGAAAGGAGCATAAGACTTGTCTTGTGTACTTGCAGAGTCATTTATAAGTGTCCAGTGTTAGGCCATTGTATCAGTGGGAGAGTTTTCTCCTAAATTCACAGTTCTGCCACCTACTTCACAGTCTGAGGCTGCTGTCTTACGGCTTTTGCTGCCTGCTGGCAACAAGGAGATCTCTAGAAGAGAGTCTTTACTTCTGAGATGGGGCTGATTCCCAGAGATACCCTGTGACTTTTGTTGTTGTTGAAAAGTCATATGTCAACATGCTATCAGAATGTTGGTTAAATAGTTCATTCATTCTATAAATGTCCCCCTGAATGCTTGCTATGTTTAATTAAGTTGGTGGCTAGAATCTAGGGATTGAGAGATGATTAAGTTATGTTGACTGCCTTTCAAGAGTTTATTGTCTAGTGGGAGAGGCAGAAATACTCACATACACGATACATAATATACATATAATATGTATACATAATATACATATAATATACATATAATATTTACAATGCAAATGACATCTGCGCATGGTGGCTCACAGCTGTAATCCCAGCATTTTAGGCGTCTGAGGTGGGAGGAGTTCCAAACTAGCCTGGGGCAACATAGCAAGACCCCATCTCTACAAAAAAGAGGAAATATATATATATTATATAATATATAAATATATATAATATATATATAATATATAATATATTAATATATTTATATATTATATAGCATATAAATATATAAATATATCTTATATATAATATATAACATATTATATTTTATATGTTATAATATAATAT
>CAUYLG010065538.1:0-47825 GCA_963573385.1 Cacajao melanocephalus
TCACTCCTCAGCAATTGCATAGCATTTCACAGGTTTAAATAAAATATTGGTTGGCTGCTTGTTTGTTATTTTCATCTCTTATTCCTTCCTGTCTCCATTGTTAAGCACAATTATTGGCATAAAAGAGGTTTTTAATATCCACTTTTAGACTGCATTCTAGCCTGGGCAATAGAACAAGAATCCCGTTCTCTCTCCCTCTTTCTCTTCCTCTTTCTTTCTCTCTTACATTCTTTTCTTTCTTTCTTTCTTTCTCACTTTCTTTCCTCACTTTTTCTTTCAAAAAAAAAAAAAGTGCCCATCTCATCAAAATGTTGATCATCTTATTTTTTTCATTGTAGTTCATTTAAAAAGCAGAAATTGGCATCTCCTTACTCTTTAAATTTGACTATTAGTTTGGGTGATATTATTAATTTAAAAATAATAGTAACTATTAATATAAAAATAGCAATAACTAAATATGCTGAGGGCTTAGTATGTACCAGGTATTATTAGGGGCTTTGTATGTATTAAGGGCACTCATATTTCTCTTTTAGTAAACTATCTGCTCATTAGCCTATTTAACTTTTCATTCACTTATCAAATAATTTCCTCATTCAAAAAATGTTGGTTGAGAATCTATAACGCACTAGTCATTGGCTATATACTGCTGAATAACAGTTCTGCTCAACCCTTGTGAAGTTTTACTTCCTAGTGCAGAAGATAATTTAGCAAATTAAATATAAAACTTTAAAATGTGGTACATGCTAGAAAAGAAATAAATAGGATACAGAGAGAGAAAATAAAATGAGGAGAGTAATGGAAGTCCTCAATAGGGAGATTACATTAAAGTGGAGATTTCAATAGGAAGAGTTGAGGGTAAGAGATTTCTGGGCAGAAAAAAAGAGAATAGCACATGTGAAGGCCATGAAGCTGTAAAGAACTTGAAGAATTCAGAAACTCAAAAGAGAGCAACATGGCAGACGCAAAGTGGTTGCTGGAGAGAATGACATGAGATAAGTTTAGAATGTTAGGAAATATTTAATCAGATATAGGCCATAGTATGGTATTTGGGATTTCTTTAAAACACAATGAGAACACACCAAAGAATAACCAGATCCAATTTTCATCTTAAAGAGATGTCTTAAGCTACTATATAGAGAACTGGAAGGGAGTAAGAATAGAGGAGACTCCTGAAGAGGATGCTGGAGTGGGCCAGAGAGGGATGGGAGAGAAGTAGGTAGATTTGAAATAATATATTTGGAGACAGACAGGTTTTGCTGAGGGACTGGATGAAGTGGGTATAAGGATGACCACCATGTTTCTACTTTGAGCGATGAGTGACAGTGCCATTCACTGAGATGGAGAAGACTGGAGGAGAAACAAGTTTTTTTGTTTATTTGTTTTTAGCTCTCAAGACAGGTGAGGGTGGGTAAAACAAGACTTCAACTTTTGCAATTTTAAATTTGACGTGACTGGGCACCATGCAAATGGAGATGTCAGGTTGGCAGCTGTAGATATGAATCTACATAGAGCTCAAAGAGGGGCTTGTACTTTGAATATAAATCTGGGAGTTGTCAGACTATACATGATATCTAAATCCATGAAATAAATAAGCTCACCTAGGCAGAAGCTCAAAGAAAGAAAAGACTCAGGACTGAGATCCAAGGAACACAAGTGTTTAAGGGTCTGGCCAAGAAAACAGTGTCTCCCAGAGAAAGGAAACTGAGAAGGAGCAAAGAGCATCCAGAGACACAAGAATGTATTATCTCAGAAGCCAAAGAAAGAGAAACTATAGAGAAAGACAAAGCAATTAAGCCATGGAGAGGAAGAGCTAACAGGAAGAAGGAACCAAAGAAAACAAAGAAGACGATGAAGACGAAGAAGATGATGAAGATGAAGAAAAAAGAAAAAAGGAGGAGGAAGGAAGAAGGAAGAGGAGGAAGAAGGAGGAGGAGGAGGAGAAGAACAAGAACACCACCACCACCTCTGGTTTGGCCACTTGAAAGTCACTGGTGACTGGTTTCAATGGACCAGGGTGGGTGGATGTCAAGTTGAGAACATCAAGGAGGTATAATGGTGGATATAAAATGGCAGACACATCTTTGGTGAAGTGTGACTGGGAGAGGGAGTGGAAAATTGGGGGGCATGAAGTCAAGGAAGTTTAGTGCTTCTCATCAATTTATATGAGAGGTTTTTTCAATAAAGTTATTAACCCACCTCAGTTTGGTTTTAGCCTTTAATTTCACTTACAAGGTTTCTGACATGGGTCAAATCTATTAATCTTTTCCTTCCAATGCTTTTAAACATAGAAAATCTTTCCCCATCCAAAGATCATATTAATGTTTGTGTATATTTTTCTAGTTCAAAATTTTAACATTAAATTAATCTATGGCTGGATGCAGTGGCTCAAGCCTGTAATCCCAGCACTTGGGGAGGCTGAGGTGGACAGATCACTCACTTGAGGTCATGTGTTCAAGACCAGCCTGGCCAACATGGTGAAACCCCATCTCTACTGAAAACACAAAAATTAGCCTGGCATAGTGGTGTGCACCTGTAATCCCAGCTACTCAGGAGGCTGAGGCAGAAGAATTGCTTGAACCTGGGAGGCAAAAATGCAGTGGGCTGACACTGCATTACTGCACTCCAGCGAGACTCTGTCTCAAAAAAAAAAAAAAAAAAAAGGGAAAGAAATGAAAAGACAAAAGAAAAGAAAAAAATGATTTAATCTATGTGGAATTCTTTTGACAATTAACTGTGAGATCATGAGCTAATCTGGTTTCTTTTTATTAAATGGTTAACCATTGTCTCAGTTGACTTATTCTTCTTTTCCTCAATTGATGATAATCTTCTTTATCCCTACTAAGTTTGCACATATATTTGGGTATAGCTCACGTAGGTTCTCTTTCTGCCACTTACAAGGAAGAGCCTCAATAGGGAAAACCAAGTGTCCACTTCATTTACTAGCTCAGGAGTCCCAACTAACAGAGTAAGATCTCCATAAGGAGTTCATATCATCATCTAGTACAGTTCTTATGGCTTCCCAAGGTCCTCATCTTCCTTCTACCACCTTCTCACTCTCATGATCTGTTGGGCTTCGCACTGGGGATAAAAATGCATCAGCACAGACCTAGTCTCTGCACTACCATACACACTCAGGAAACTCACTGCCAGATCCCATTGTGTGGGGAACCATACTTTCTCATTTCTCCTGGAGATGGTAAGGCTTTGAGGAAGTGAAAAGTGGATTTACCATATTGTTTAAAGCAAACTTCTAGCTCGTTTTTAGGATAGGCTGATGCTCTTCAACAAAATGATGTCTTCTGTATCCAATCCAAAGCACTTTGATTTCTGAATTCTTATTTTAAACAATTCTGATAAGCAGTGGGAAAGATTAGTTTCCATCCCCAGTGCCAAAGGTATTGTGGGAAGGATTAAAACTCTGTAATCATACTTTGACATACACATGAAGTGCTACACAAAGAGAAGACAAGGAACTCTTAGGCAAAATGCCAATGACTCCTTGTAGGGTGGGAGTTAGAGAGGGCCAAAAAACATTTTTAACTTCTATCAACCATAAAAGACTGTGGACAGTCTTGAACATCAAGCTGCCAAGCTGACGAAGAATTTTGAACACAGCCAAATTCAGTCTATAATATTCTCTTTCAAGCAGCCCTTTAATCAGTAGTAATACTCTCGTCCTTCTCTTTTTCACCTTTTATTTATTGGAAGAGTAGTGAGGAGAGAAGGACTAAAGGGGAAGAGAATAAAGATGATAACAGGGACTCACAGTACTGAAATTTAACCAGAGACATGTTAATTGTGAAGCTGGAATTTGATTTCTTCACCCTTTGAGTCAGCATTCTTGCTTGAAGTTAGGTTACAGATGTTCTAATTTCTTGGAAAATTAAAACCAGAAAAAGCACAAATGCCCATATCTTGTATAAATAATCCATCTACAACCCTATAAAGGTAACAGTATAATAAAACCACAAATGGCCCCCAAATAGGCTAACACAGAGCCTTCCTATCTGTTAATTCCAATCCATGGGTAATGTGTTCCAAGACTGAGTCAGCAAATCTATTAAACAATGCTAGAATATTCCTCACAGGCTTTCTAATCTCTATTAGTTACATTTGTAATTTACTAAAATATTTTTAAGAGTTCTTGTAGGAAAGTGCATCAAGATGTAACACAGGACACTATTTGGCAAAGATTTCATAAAGCTCTGGGTACAGATACCTTCATATAGATATGATCCTCCAATTTTATGATTAAAATTAATGAAGGGGTCTAGAGCTTCTTCTGTGTGATCACTTGCAGAATGTTCTGACACAGACAGGCAAGGATGTCTCCTTTTATAGACATGTGCCTGAAGGTACCGTTTTGGTGTGGAAAGTGACATGGTCATTTTGAAGCTTCCCTCTGTGAAAATGCTAAGGTATTCCCTAACTGGAGAGAGACACACTCAGCAAACTTATGCATAATGGCTGAATGGTGTGATAAGGCAGGAGAAATGTTCAAATGAAACGGGGCAGAAATTCAGGAAACCTGAGTTTGGGTCTGGTCTTCTTCCACAATGGGCTGTGTGACCTTGGGAAAGCCTTTTTGCCTAGTTGGGTTTCAGCTTTCCCATTTACAAAGTGATGGAGTTGGAGAGCTTATCTTTGGGATCCATTTCTGCCTGACATTCTGATTCAAATGAAAATACCAGAAGAAAATGGAACAGTAAGTGGTGGTTGGCTTTGAAAAGGATATCATTCTATCAGGAATTCTAGATTCATGTTGCTCTAAAAACTTTGTTCATATCCCAATACACCATTACAGCAATGGAACAGCTGAATGGACAAACTGAAAGTTTCCAAAAAGCTGTTATATAAATGGGCCAGAGACAGCCCAAGTATATTAGGTAAAAATGGCCCCCATTGTTGGTTACTTCCTTACACTAGGATAGAACCATTAGCCCAAAGTGCACTGATGCCAAACTCCAATTTTCATGCGTCAAATTGCTTTAAATATATTCCAAAATGAACATATTTTTAGCCATTTAGAGCCAACCTACTCCATATACACTGTGAAACTATTTCCAACATCTGCTAGCCAGTAATAAGATAAACTATTACTAACAACTGCTAGACAGTTATAAGACCTCAAACTGCTCTGTCCTTCAGAGCTCTCTAATCCAGAGACACCTCACGTTGTCGCTGAGTGATATTTCCTAGACATGTAAGCCTCCTCTCTGATTTCCCCTACTCATTCAGGTCTCTTGCCCTATTTCCTTTCTGAGTAGTGGCCTTGTGCCACTGTCTCTGGAAAATCTCCAGCTATGAGGAATTTTCTCTCTTGTGCAACCTTGTCTGAGCACTGCCCAAATACAGTTTGCATGTTACTGCCTCTCATGAAACTGTCTCTTCCTTGATCAGCTCCCCAATCCCCAAATTTACCACATCAACCCATCTAAATACAGTATTCAAATAGATCCTAAAAGTATTGAATATGGCCTCCTGTGTACCCACAAACAAGAGGAAAGGAAGTTCACTGCTATTCAGCACCAGCTCAGAAAAATTGAGGAATTGGCAAAATCTGCTGAAAGGCTGGAGCACTATGGAAGGGATCAGTATATACCCCCAATTCAGGTCAGGGATAATTCACGAATTCCTATAAAAGTAGGGAGTGGTCAGACCCTTGGCAAAATGACAGATGGGCCAAGATTTTCCTCTTGAACCCTTCAACATGTATCTCTCCTCTTAAGCCCTTTTAGTCTTTAAAAGTTTCTAAGACAAAACCTTCTCTCAACAAAAAATCCAATTTCTACTGGGTTGTGCCAAACTGGTGAAGGACCTATGTGAGCATGTGATTAAGAGCACAAACCCTGGAGCCAGATCATCCAGTTAGAATCCCAGTTCTGTCACTTACTATATGTGTAACCCTAGGCAAGTTGCTCATCTCACTATGTCACAGTTCCCTATCTCATTAGGGAATGAGAATTCAACTGGACACATTTTACGTGTCTCCTCAGAATCACTCAGCCTCATTATAGCTTCTCAGCCCTCGGCCTCTTATGGAGACCTATAGGTGCCATCATTGTTGCAACTGTTGATATTGCCAGATGCCTTGGCCTCTCCTAGCTGACCGTCAAGTTCTGATATTGTCTTGATTGTCCTCTCAGTGGTGGGAGGTTCCAACAGCTCCAGAGTCTGGGCTTGACCCAACTGACCTACTGAGGCTCTGGATCCTCTCTTCACGCCAACACTCGGATAAAGATCCAAGCCACAGAATGGGACATGTGGCCTATTCAGAGGCTGTCTGCAGGGGCCAGGTGACACAAACCAGAAGGGCAGGGAATTAACTCCCCATGGTGAAACTTTGACCAAAGAGGAATGGAAGATGTGGGGCAACAAACAATTCTTGCTCCCTTAGAAAGTTCTGAGGTACAGATTTCTGAACGGGCATCCTACATGGCCAAGCATCTGTCTCACTTTCCTTCTCCTTCACTCCCACTGCCCTAGGATTGCAAATAATACTTACCTCGGGCTTTGTTTTCCAGAAAACCCAAGTAAAATCAGTATTAAAATAATTAAGGTGGCTGGGTGCAGTGGCTCACACCTGTAATCCCAGCACTTTGGGAGGCCGAGGCAGTCAGATCATGGGGTCAAGAGATCGAGACCATCCTGACCAACACAGAGAAACCCCATCTCTACTAAAAATACAAAAATTAGCTGGGTGTGGTGGCGTGTACCTGTAGTCCCAGCTACTTGGGAGGCTGAGGCTGGAGAATCGTTTGAACCCAGGAGGCAGAGGTTGCAGCGAGCAGAGATCTTGCCACTGCACTCCAGCCTGGTGACCAAGCGAGACTCTGTCCCCCCAAAACAAAACAAAACAAAACAAAAAAACAAAAAGAAAAGAAAAGAAAAAAGAATTGACACATATAAAGAACTCTCAGAACTTCACTGTCCAATACAGTCAACACTCATTGCATGTGGCTATTGGGCACATGAAATGTGGCCAGTCTGCACAGAGATGTGCTGCAAGTATAAAATACACAATGGATTTCAAAGACTTGATAACAAAAAGTGTAAACTATCTCATTACAATTTTATATTGATGACATGTTGAAATAATATTTTGGATATATTAGATTAAATATGCTATTAAAATTAATCTTACCTGTTTTATTTTACTTTTTAAATGTTTACCGTGAAATTTTGAGCTACATGCTGCTTCCATTATATTTTTATTAGACAGCTCTGACTTAAAACTTAGCACCTCAAAAGCCCATAAAAGATGTTGGCCATTTTCATTTCCCATCCCAAGAATTTCTAGGGATTTGCTGTCGGTAAAGACTAATGATAAAAGGGAATATGAGAGAAGAAAAGATAGATAAGGGAAAAGGAAAGAAATATTTATTAAGTACCCTCTATGTTGCTAGGCACATTAAATACCATACAAAAACCTCAAGGACTCTGTATTGTCATCCCCATTTGGCAGATGAGGAAATAAAGGCTCTGAATAATTTTCCCAAGGTCACAGATGTATTAAACAACAGAGCTGAGATTTGAACCCAGGTCTGACTCCACAGCCTATGCTCCTTTCAGTCCCTCATACTGTTGAAGGATGGACTCTAATGGTACAGTTTTAATAATGTGACAGTGAGATTTTCTGTCATATGCTGGGATTTTTAGAATCCCTTAAATCAGCCACACAGAAGGTCACCTACACCAAGCAAGTTAAAAGCTGGTGTTAGACACAAGTCTCTCTCTTTCTCTGGCCCTGGGTTCATGGAATTGAACTGCTACACACCATACTCCATGGCACAAGGTCATCATACATCCATGGGCACCCCTCTTGTTTTGTGTTATTTTACCCCATCATCCCCCATCTGAAGCCCATTCCCCATTGGCTCTCAGTTGAGCATATGTAATGGACATTCTTCCAATCTACCCACAGTGTATTTACTTAGATATATGAGTGTCCTTGAAAATAATTAGTATTGTGTGCTAAACTGCTTTCTTTTCTGATTTATTCTGCATTTTTTCCTGAGAGCTAATAATACAACAAGTGAATATAGCCCATTGCTTCTGGTGGCTACACCATATTCCATCATATGTAACCACCATATTTCACTTATTCATTCTCTAAGTGGTGAACACCTACATCAACTCTGACTGTTTTCTACCACTCACAATGCTGGGATGACCACTGTCATATGTCTGCTTGGTGAAGTTTTGATGGAATAAATACCAGGAGTGAAATTTCTGGGGCATACCCCATATGCAGTGTTAGCTTCACTGAGTAATGTCAACTTGCTCTCTACAATGAACACAGCTACAGCCACCTGCCAAACATGAAGTTTCCATTTCTTCCCATCCTTGCCAGCACTCCACAGTGCCCAACTTCATATTTTTTTCTTAATTTGAAGGGTGTCAAGTGGCAGCATATTATTTGAATTTCTATTTTTCTACATATTGGTGAGAGGAACATTTCTTCATATTCTTATCAGCCTTCCATTGTCGAGTACAGGATTTTCTCAAGATCTGGTGCCTAGAGTTACCACCAACACAAGCAACTTTACACAAAGGCAGAAATGTCTCCCCCCAGAGAGTGGAGACGGTATGGATACATGGTTTTCTTCTCCCAACTATGTTAATGCCCTGGACTGACCAATTTTCTGCAGATATAACTGCTCTAAGGCTTGGAGATTTGCTTGTGCAATAAAATTTCATGGAATCAAGGCCGGTATTGTGATAAACGTGTCTTGTATTACCTTTTGGGACTATTTCTAAAGTGAAACATATGATAATTGAGGTTGAATGGATTCAAGTTTGGCAGACCTAATGGAGCCAAATCCAGTCCAGGGGAGGCAACTCAGGCTGCGATGCTCATTTAAAAAAAAAAGAGAATCCTTAGTCTACTGAAGCAAAGCAGGATTAAAATTGGATAAAGATGCTTTGGCATCTTATTTAGAATGTAATTTTAATTCTAATTTACTTTAATGTGATTTATAAGGGCAAGGGGTTTTAGATCAGAACTTTACTTTTGTCTGAGAAGTTTGATGATGGGAGAGGTTTATGTTCAAATTTGGGATATTTTAATATTTTGATAACATGAATGTGCAGCCTAGAAGACTGTGCCTTGGTGTGAATTTAACAAAAAACTCTCTGTATCCATTTGAGATTGTTCTGGGGTAAAATTGATCTCAGAGAACAGAAGTTAGTTTTTGTGTGAGGGGGGTCCACATTCATAAATTTCTCATCTCTTTCCTTGAGGGGGCAGTCATGGCTAAGCATCCGACTCCGATATGTTAATAGAACAAAACATCAGGGAATGTTGGAAGGAGCTTCCAGACCCCTCCCTAATGTCCCCATGAGGCAATACTGCCAGCTGCTCTCTGCCTTTCTCACTAATCCCTGAGGGTGAGAGGGAGGCAGGAGGTGGGATCCAGCTGGTTAGGGTAATTCAAGGAACTGAGTATGCTCAGCTCAGGCCCTTTTGGGCTCTTGTTCTTTTTCTCTCCTGCCAAGAGGTAAGCCTGTCTCTGAAGAAGATGGCTGTGACTGTACACCTTTGCCTGGATGTGGTTAATGAAGCAAGGAAAGTATTAAGAAGCCCAAAAGGTCTCAGATATAAGTCATGTGCTCTTATCTAGAGTTTACTGGGGAGAAGGATGATATTTGGATCCCTATCTGGCTAACTCCTCAGTCTCTCTCTCAATTCATTCTGAACTTGGAAGGGAGAGAAAGGAGTACAGGCATACCTTGTTTTATCACACTTCCTTTATTGTGCTTTGTAAATACATACATATGTACATGTATGTATTTGCAAATTGAAGGTTTGTGGTAGCCCTACACTGAACAAGCCTATTGGTGTCATTTTTCCAACAGCATGTGCTCACCTCACATCTCAGTGTCACATTTTGGTAATTCTTGTCATATTTCAAACCCTTTCATTATCATCATATCTATTACCTGTGATCTTTGATGTTACTATTGTAATTGTTTTGATGTACCACAAACTGTGCCCACATAAGACAGTGAATTTAACTGATATATGTGTGTTCTGACTGCTCCCCACACTGGCTGTTCTCTGTATCTCTCCCTTTCCTTGGGTCTCCCTGTTCAGAGACACAACACTGAAATTAGACCAACTAACCCCACAATGGCCTCAAAGTGTTCAGGCGAAAGGAAGAGTCATATGTCTCTCATTTAAATAAAAAGCTAGAAATGATTAAGCTTAGTGAGGAATGCACGTCAAAAGCTGAGGTAGGCCAAGAGCTGGCCTCTTGCACCAGTTAGCCAAGTTGTGAATGCAAGGGAAAAGTTTCTGAAGGAAATTAAAAGTGCTACTCCAGCGAACACACAGATGATAAGAAAGCAAAACAGCCTAATTGCTGATATGGACAAAGGGTGAGTGGTCTGGATTGAAGACAAAACTACCCACAACATTCCCTTAAGCCAAAGTCCAATCCAGAGCAAGACCTTAACTTTCTTCATTTTTGTGAAGGCTGAGAGAGGTGAGGAAACTGCAGAAGAAAAGTTAGAAGCTAGCAGAGGTTGGTTATTGAGTTTTAAGGAAAGAAGCCATCTCCATAACATAAAAGTACGAGGTAAAGTAGCAAGTGCTGATGGAGAAGCTGCAGCAAGTTATCCAGAAGATCTACCTAAGATCATTAATGAAGATGGCTACACTAAACAAGAGATTTTCCATGTAGATGAAACAGCCTTATATTGAAAAAGAGATTCCATCTATGACTTTCCTAGCTAAAGAGAAGTCAATGCCTGGCTTCAAAGCTTCAAAGCACAGGCTGACTCTCTCGTTAGGGGTTAATGCAGCTGGTGACTTTAAGTTGAAGCCAAAGCTCATTTACCATTGTGAAAATCCTAGGGCCCTTAAGAATTATGCTAAATCTCTACTCTACTTGTGCTCTAGAAATGGAACAACAAAACCTGAATGAAAGCTATTCTGCGTACAGCATGGTTTACTGAATATTTAGGTCCATTATTGAGCCCTACTATTCAGAAAAAAATTACTGCTTTAAAAAATATTACTGCTCATTGACAGTGCATTTGGTCAACCAAGAGCTCTGATGAAGATGTACAAGATTAATGTTGCCTGCTAAGAAAACATCCATTCAGCAGCCCATGGATCAAGGAGTAACGTCAACTTTCAAGTCTTATTATTTTAGTCTTGAAAGTCAAAATTGCTCCTTATTATTAATTATTAATATCAATTAAATTATGGTATATAAATTAATAATTCATATACCATAATTTAATTGATATTAATAATTATCAATTTTTACTGATTATAATTATAAATTTCATAAGGCTATAGCTGCCATAGATAGTGATTCCTCTAATGGATCTGGGCAAAATCAACCGAAAACTTTCTGGAAAGGATTTGCTGCTCTAGATATCATTAAGAACATTCGTGATTCATGGGAGGGGATCAAAATATTAACATTAATAGGAGTTTTGTAAAAGTTGATTCCAACACTAATGGGTGACTTTAAGGGGTTCAAGACTGCAGTGGAAGAAGTCACTGCAAATATGGTGGAAATAGCAAGAGAGCTAGAATTAGAAGTGAAGCCTAAAGATGTGACTGAATTGCGACAAGGTCATGATAAAACTTCAGTAGATGAGGAGATGATTCTTATGGATGAGCAAAGAAAGTAGTTTCTTGAGAAGGGATCTCCTGGTGAAGATGCCATGAACATTGTGGAAATGACAACAAAAGTTTTAGAATATCACATCAACTCAGTTGATAAAGCAGTGGTAGAGATGATTGACTCCAATTCTGAAAGGTCTACTGTGGGTAAAATATAATCAAAGAGCATTACATGCTACAGAGAAATCTTTCGTGAAAGGAAGAGTCAATCAATGCAGCAAACAACACTGTTGTCTGATTTTAAGAAATTGCCATAGTCAACCCAGCCCTCAGCAACCACCACTCAGATCAGTCAGCAGCCATCAACACTGAGACAAGACTCTCCACTAGCAGAAACATTAGGATGTGCTGGAGGTTCAGATGATCATTAGCATTTTTCAGCAAAAGTATTTTTTTAATTAAGCTATGTATTTTTTTTTAGATATAATGCTATTGTACACTTAACAGACTACAAAATAGTGTAAACATAACTTTTATATGCACTGGGAAGCCAAAAAATTGTGTGATTCACTTTATTGCAATATTCCCTTTATTACAGTGATCCGGAACTGAACCCACAATATCTCTGAGGTATGCCTGTGTTATCTTCTGGTCTTCTCAACCTCAACTCCCTACATTTGACTTCCGCTGAATTCTCGGCCCTTTTCAATAAACTGGTCTGCTTTTGTTTGTCTGACAGACTTTGTCAGTTGAAACCTATGAAAACAGCTGGGCGTGGTGGCTCATGCCTGTAATCCCAGCACTTTAGGAGGCTGAGGGAGGTGGATCACCTGAGGTTGGTAGTTCAACACCAGACTGACCAACATGGAGAAACCTTGTCTCTACTAAAAATGCAAAAAATATTAGCCGGGTGTGGTGGCACATGCCTGTAATCCCAGCTACTCTGGAGGCTGAGGCAGGAGAATCGCCTGAAGCCAGGAGGCAGAGGTTGCAGTAAGCCGAGGTCACACCACTGCACTCCAGTCTGGGCAACAAGCGTGAAACTCTGTCAAAAAAAAAAAAAAAAAGACTTATGAAAACACTTAATGACAGTCACCAGAACTCTTGCTCAAAACTTCTTTTGGACTGACAAATAACAGATAGTCTCAAATCCATATCTGATGCTGGAAAAATCCACTAGCCAAGTCTTGGTAGTTACTTAGAGACACTCAAAGTCTCCCAAGGCAGACAAAGACATAGGTGGGTACTGACTCCTGACAAGAAGGGCTGTCCCAGTCAGGAGTGGAGGCTGCTGAGGAAAAGAATCTGGCTGAGGGACTCAACTGGCAGAAATCCTAATGAAACAGAGGCAGGGAGCAGTTTATAAGAAATCTGTTTGGTGGAGACAGGGTGGAAAGTCCCCAAAATCAATGTTAAAGGAGCCAAGATGGAGTAGAAACGGTGTTGGGTTATTTTTCTTCCTCCTTTCACTGCCCAGCTCTCCCTCCGTCCTGTGTATCACTTTTTTGTAACTCGAGAATAACATATAGGGGTGGGAGGAGGGGTGGGGAAGCCAGCATTGTTCTTAGAGCCCAGAGATGAGAAGGAAATTAATCAGAGGCAGGTGTTTGAAGGCAGTGGGACAGAAGAGCCTTGTTCTGGACTTCAAAATGGCTTCCTTTAAAAAGAGGCATTTAAATTTCTCCAGTTGCTATTTATAGTTGATTTAGGGTAGAAAAATTATGACCATCATGGTTTCCTTCCATAATGTTAAAAATGATCATCTATATGAAAACAAAGAGAGCAAGGGGGCTTTAAGGTTTTATGAAAAAGAGGTAAATTGTCATTGTTTTATTCCTCAACAAACCTGGAGGAGCCAGACCTTAATCAGTCCATATTGTATTTCAAACATAACAGCCATATTCTCAATACAGAAGACTCCAATAGATGGCATTGTGAGAGCATTGTGTTTGTGGAATTCTGTTTTAGTTTTGTTGGCTTGGGGAGGGAGGTAAAAGGCAAAGAATGCAAAAGAGCAATTAGCCCAGGTGAAATGTCATCAGTATATTCAAGATACTTCTAAAGACAAAAGAGAATAAACTTGAAAAGTTTTAAAAAACTAAGAGAGACAGACACACATAAATTACCAGACAAATTTTACATAGGAAAAACAAACTTTTCCAATTTTCATACTTATGAAAACGACCGTGTGTTTTGAAGGCCTTCTTAAAGCATTGATTTATACTGCCGAACACTGTTTCACACTCGTGCTGTCTCCTTCTGCACCATCTAGACCAGGGGTGGCCAAGATGGATTCCCTGGGCCACATGAAGAATTGCCTTGGGCCACACATAAAATACACTAACACTAATGACAGCTGATGAGCTAAAAAAAAAAAAAAATCGCAAACAAAAATCTCATAATGTTTTAAGAAAGTTTACGAATTTGTGTCGGGCCACATTCAAGGCTGCCCTGGGCCGCGAGTTGAACAAGCTTCATCTAGACATTCCGCCCCTCTTCGCCAGGTCAGTTTTCTCTTTAGACTTAGGCCTGCTTTTCTTGGACCTCCAGATTGGGCTAAGCCTCCTCCTCTGCTTTCTCATTAGCCTGCCATGATTTCTAGTGTGCTGACTCACCACAGTATACTCATGCTGTCAGTTGATAATGCCTGTCCCTTCAATTGTATCCCTCCAGCTCCCTGATTTTTTCACCTTTTCCCCTCATACCTCTATAGGGTCTTGCACACAGTTGGCCCTCAGTACATGTTTGCTCAACTGAGCTATAGTATCAGTTACCTCAACTCATCTTACTAAGACAAAGGAATACTGAACAGCTCCTGGATCTGCAATGGATGGCAAAAACGATTCCCTGTGATTTTAAGACCAGAACATGCTATTCCTTTAATAGTTCCTGTCAATTATTTAGAGTTCATTTGGGTTGAAATGTCTAAATACTTGGCTATCTTGAAGTACCTATACCTATCCACAGGAGTAGAATTCTCTTCCAAAACAGATTTATTGAGATATAATTTACATACTGTAAACTTCTAATGCTTCCAGTAATCAGAATTTTATCTGAACCTGAGTTTGCTCAACACATTTGAGTGTGATTTTGATGAAATTATTCAAAAGCTACATGATTCCAAGAATTTCTGCTTTAGTCAAAATAAAGTACTGTGTTTGCAGCTATCAACAGCATAGCTTTATATATGTTGATATCAGTTTTAAAAATACTGACATCCACTTCATTTATATCCATAAGAGCTCAGCTTTTAATGCAACATGCAAGAGCCTCAAGAGAGCTCTCTGAAGCTGTCCTGTATTTTTTTTCTGTGATTAGAAAAAATATGTAATGTGTTCCTGGGGAAAGACATACTATATTCTAAAAGGACAAGTCTTGATGGCCATAGAAGTGATTACAATAATATGCTAAAGTGACCACTAACCTTTACTGAAAGTGATACCTTGGCTTTTTTAAATAGATTTTATTATGCTCTTAGTCTAGATTTCCCTGCTAAGTTACAATCCTAATCACTAGGGCCAACAAGGTATGAATGACACAGCATGTTACTTCTGATTTAAAAGTGCACCTATCCATTCCTCATTCACTGGCAGGAGAGGGCTTGTTGCCACCAATGGAATGTACTTCCTAGGGATTAGGTCAGCAGGAACATCTTGAATGAATAAGAACATCTGGCACCCTTTGTGCACACCAAGAATGGTATTTCTGGGGTGAGTGGGCTGCCCTGGGCAAGAGCAAGCTTTTGTACAGCTGATTTGAGTAGATCCTGACCACTATTTATTTGCACATTCCTAACTGCAAATGAAGTGCCAGCTATGGCTGCCTACCACAGGACAAGTTTTTTGAGGTTGCAGGGTACATTTCTTTGGTGTCTTCCTATTTACTAAACAAGACTAACAGACCTAATTGTGCCTATTCTCAACAGCGAATCCAAGCCAAGTTTTGCACTTGTCTGTGGAATATTGCTGATCATCTGCTCAGGCTACATGGCCTGTGGCAGGCATGTCCCATAGAATGAACTGCTTCATGAAACCTGAGATGAGCTGGACTGCATATAGTATGCTGGGGAGGCCACTGCACCTTAACCTCCTGCCCTACTATTTAAAACCTTGGGAGAGAAAGATGCAAGAATATGCATACAACAAACGTCGGTCTTAGGCAAAATACAGAAGTAGACAAACTTGGGTTTTTCTCCATCCTCATATTTTGCATCATTTCCTTCCTCTTGCCCTGCTACAACTCCACAAGTATCTGGTTGCCTATACAGCCTGCATCAGGACGCCTAAGTAGTTACTGCACTCTTACTAACCAAGTCTTTATACAAGCCATTACAAGACGTGATCCCTGCCCAATCTTCCTTTCCTTCCCTTGCTCCATCCACACAAGCAGAACTGATTCTCCCTGTTCTGGAGTATCATGAGATTTTCACATACTGCTGTTTTCATGTTTCCTGTGTCACATGATACTTCTGCTGTTTGCTGGTTTCTCTCTCCAGCTAGACTGTGAGCATTTTTGAGGACAGTGGTTGTATCTTACCCACATTGTATCTCCAGGGAACTGCATGATGTGCACACAGCAGGTGCCTAATAGGAATCACAGAGAAATGGGATATGTAAATTAAATGCCATCGGTCCAAATACCTCATGCGTTATGAAGACAGAATGGCTGTGTGGATCTGGGCAGAAGTTGAGATGCTTGTCGGCCAGGGCAGCTGAGAAGGCTGCACCAAAGAGAGGGGACCTGGGTTTGACCTTGGTGCATAGAAGCAAGGAGATGAAGATGGGGAAATCCTCAACTCCTTTTTTCAGTATTTTGCAGAATTTTCTCCCCAAATGTTCTGCTTCCTCCCTTGTCCTGTGTCAAAAAGAGACCAGGAAGCTTTCTGACTCATGTGGCCATTTCCTTTACTTTCTCCCCCTATCTCACCATTAAAATATAGTTATTGAATGTCTTAAAAGGGGAATTTAGCCAGAATTCATTAGAGTGATTACGAATTTTTTAGATGGAACTTTTTAAAGCACCTCTCATAGCATTTAATTAAATATGAACCACAAAAAAATCAGTGGAAATAATTGGTGGAGAATGGAGTTGTTATAAGAAACATAAATTACATCATAAAAATCTTGTACTCCTAAAATGATCAAATCATATTATTTCCAGAAACTTCCTCAAAGAAATAATGGCCATCCACAGTTTTAAAATGTCTATTTAATGTTGAACTTAACATTGAATGTTACAGTATTTTTCTTAGCTCTTTGATATTTGTATCCATTTTTCTTATACTGAAAATCTTGATTCCTATAAACATTAACAAATGTACTCATTGGTATTATTTCATCATATACATTAACTTGTTATGAAATTATAAACCAACACTAACAACAAAAACTACAGAGTAAAGTTTAAAGTATTTTTGCTGTTCTTTTTGTCTTTAGAATATATCCTACTAAAATGTACAGCCAGGAAATCATGTTTAAAAGTCCTTCAAATAAATGTTTTCTCTGTGTGGTTACGTTGCCAATATCTTTACACCAATTTTAGCTTCTTCACTTGTTTCTATTTGTTTTTGATTTTAAGACTTGTTTCTTTTTTCTTTTCTGGTTTAACCTGATATTTTACATATGTAAGCATTTCTATCTTTCAAAAGTAAAAATTAAAAGACAAGTTTCAGGTCCATCCTTATCCCCGCTACCCTCACCCCAAAGGGAACATTTGTTAAATATCCAGTTTTTAAATTATCACAGAGTGCTCTGATTTATAAATACAATAAACTAAAAGAGAGGTCTTTGGAAGGGAGAATTCTTTCCCAAACAAGTGTTGTTTTCCCTTTGCTTGCTCTCTGGGACAGCTGGAGCCTGTTTACTCAAGCTCCCTTTGTCAGAAGCCCAGTGCCCCTCTCACACTCTCTGCCATGAGGAGAATATCTGTTATTTTTTCGAGCCAGATCCACGAACTTGCTGGAATATTTCAAAGGCAAAAAAAAAAAAAAAGTGTGTGTATATGTTACCTGTTTTCAGGATTTAACAGTTTTTTTTAAAAAAGCTATTTTGAAATATTGTTCTCTTGAGCTTGAGAAGAAAAGAGCAGCCTCCTGTGGGAAAAGCCCAGCTCTCTCCACCTCAAACAGTGGACAGGAGCAAATGCAGGAAGGGAAGTGAGGGAGGAGCTCCTTAAATGTGCCCAATATAATCAAAGAAGTCAAATTTCCCTGAAACAGAAAATGTTCTGAGTTTACTAAGATGCAAAAATGTTTTAAGTTTACCTTCCAGTATTCTGATTGCCTAAAACCCACTGCCATTTGGATGTGCTAGAAAAGTATTTCCCTAAAAGCCACATAAAATATATTTTTAATTAAGTTAAGGTAGAAGGAATACTGACAAAATTGCATTTTGGTGATCAAGTGTTTCAAATAACATCCAGCCCCTATAAGTTTCTTGGATGAAAACAAAACCTGGAAAATGTCATGGGCAGCTATTTCTCTCTAGTTCTCGTACAGGAAAAATTGTGCATGTTCACCAGTGGCTGGTTGTAGCCAGGAGACTCAATCAGCTCTCCAAATCACAGGGGATTATTACAGGCTTGATTATAAATTGTCAACCCACAACCAACACAGGCTGATTAGCGAGCGGGCAGGTTCCTTGTTGACTAGGAGAGAATTGCCCGAGGGACATGGGGTCTTCGAATGCTTGTAGAGCTAAACCACGTCAAGGGAGGGGAGATATCCACAAGAAATGTCTAGAAAGCTGGTAAGTATATCTACTATTCTGAAGCTCAAGCCATGCCCTGAAAAGTCACATGGAAAAAGCTAAAGCAGACAAGAAGACACCTGCCTGTAGACACCCAAGGGGAACCACAAACCTCTGAACCTCTGTTCACCATTATTGTCACTGCTTGAAGAAATCTGCAAGAACAATTTGGGTCCTGCAAAACAGTCCACATTTAAAGAAAAAAAAATCAATCTGGTTTTTATTTCCTTACTTCCTAATCCCTTAAACAGTTTAAGATATAACTTAGCTAATTTTATTGTTCTCTTTTTAGTAAGCTCATTTTAAACTTATTTCAATGATTCTTAATCCCTATATTGTCTATATTCTTACTACTTTACCTTCATTTCTCTTTTTCTAGTATCCATGTATATTTTAATAATTTCATGTATTCATTTGAAAATATTTATTGATCATTTTTTATGTCTCAGGCATTGTTTCTGGTGTTCCATAGTGGTAAGATCTGAGTGAATTACATGAGATGTTTAGTAGACTTTTTTGAAAATTAAAATTTTTAAAGTTTGGTTATCATCCAACACATGAATATACAGAGTGCCCATCAGAAAAAAGATTATTTTGGTTACATTTGTAGGCCACATGAAAACTGCCCAAAGATTTTGTATGGAAGTGAAAATAGCAACCACTTATAGAGGGCTTACTCTGCACCCAAGTCTTTACAAGTAATAGCCAACTTAATCCTCCCAGCAACCCTCTGAGCTGGGTTATTATACTCTCCATTTTACAGATGAGAAAACTGAGGCACAGCAATCTTAAGTGACTTCTTCAGAGTGAGTCATTGGTGAGCTGGCCTTGAACCAAGGCCATCTGGTTCCAGATTGCCTTTCTCTAACCCCAGTGGGGCTGAGGCCTCCTCAAGGTTTGCTTCTGACAACATTTAGAGCAGCAGGAGACAAGCAGAGGCATGTTTTTGGAAAAAGAATTGTGTTCCAAAGACAGCTGGAAATAAATATTGCTGATTGGTTGCCTGATAAGGATGGAATGGGGTTTGGGGAATTTCATACTCTCATGAAATAAACATGTGATTTTGACCTTTCAAAAGTGACAGGAACTATTCAAACTATCCCATTTTAATCTTTTCACCCTGTTCACCCTTCACTTTAGACCGTACTGTCCTAGCAGAATCTTGTTCTGCCTTGGCTTTCCAAGGGCTGAATAAATGCTCAGACACATACAACCTGCGAAACAGACATACAGCTACCCTTGGTAGTGTCAAAAAGACACTTCTGCTGCTTATAAAAGCGACAATATCCTAAAAAAAAAAAACCCTAACCTTTTTTGTGGCTGTTGGGACTGAGTTCCAGAAAAGCTAAATAAGATTTGCCAAAATCCACAGTACTAGATCATTTGACATCTTCTATAGGAGCTTAATCAAATGATTCCTCAAGATGGGTAACCTTCTGTGTCTTGGATCCCATGCCCATTATGCAAGTTATAAAGAGTGGTCGTTAGACCACAGTATTGGCATCACCTGGGAGCCTGTTAGAATTGTAGACTCTTAGACCCCACCTCAGATGTGCTGAATCAGAGTCTTCATTTTATCAAGACCCTCAGGTAATTCACCTGAATGTTAAAGAAATGCTGGAATGGTCACTAATTCCATTTTCCAGATATTTTAGTTGCAGAGATGGAGGTTGTTGTTGATGCTGTATTGGCTATAAACACATTAATCTCTTGAAAGATATATTCTCAGCCTCACCTTGTAATTTATCTTCCTGATGCAAAACAATCTTCAGTTTCTTTTTATGTTAGGTCTAGACTGTAAGACCCAGTTATTCCTTGTTGATCAGATATTAAGGCTTCAGACGTGCAAAACTATGTTTCTTATGAGACCCACAAAGAAATGGCCAGTTGCTCTCCATCTTTAAAATGACTCTCACTGGTGTTCTTTCTTGAGTGCAGGTTAATAACCTTTCCCAAATCACAGCAAATCCCTTTAGCTTAGATGGCAGACATAAATCTCAGCCCAGCTCCTGTTCAAGTTATCAGAAAGTAATCAAAATAATAACCACCACTTATGTGGTGCTTACACTGTGTCTGGTGCTATTCTGAGAGTTTAATATACAAAAAAGTCACTTAATCTTCACAAAAACCCCTATTTTATAGATGAGACACTGAGGTCCAGAGAAGTTAACAGGCTTGCCCAAGGCCACACAGCTAGTTCATGGTAGGGATTCTAACTCAGGCATTCTGTCTCCAGAGTCCATGCTGGTAACCACTGCACCATGCTGCCTCTTGAAATCCAAATTAATGCTGCCCACGGTTCCAAGAGGCCTTATTATTAAAATGCACTCATAAGAAAGACTGATCATTTACTTAGGAGAATATAATTCACTTCAGAGATTTTACTCAACAAAAAGAAATAATAGAAGCTGGCAGATACTAAGACATTATTTTACAAAGTTAAAACATTACCTCTGGTCTCTAATCCTTGGTTGTGATTACAAGACCACATGGTCTGCTGCTTGAAAGTCCTTTACTGGCTCAAACCTTAAATTGCCTTACGATTTCTATAAATGAGAAGTAGTTGTAAACTCTAAGGATTCATGATATCACTGGCATTGCTAATCTATGAAATCACTGGTCTGATTTCTCTTTTGAGCTGCCAACAGCTCAACTCTTTTTCTAAATCAAATCTATGGACAATTACAATATACAAAATCAGGCAAAGTCTTGTGCTTTGGTTGAAGCAGAGGGGGAGCTTCTTGCCCTCTACTATCCATCTCAGTATCCCCTAAATGCATGTCCCTAAAACTTCAGGGTCCTGGAAACAGGAAAGGAAAATACCATGTGAGACAGAGTGAGTGGCTTCATATATGTATTAATTCAGCTCCCTTTAGCTCTGCCTGATACGACACCCAACAATATCTTTTGCTGCTACACCTGGAAGTCCTCAAAGGATCTTAGCCCTCTTCTGCAGAGCTCAAGGGAAGGAAACTCTTTACAAACAGCTAAAAAGGGCATTCATTGACCAATGCTTGGCAAAACAGAAACGAGTCACATAAACATAACAAAGGGGCTTTTCCAATGGCAAAGTAAGCAATAGGTCTGCCAGGGGTGTGGACAGCAGTCAGATATGCTTAACTTTGTGAACTTTCATTTTTTGTTGTTCAATTACTTTGTTTGCACTAGAAACACACAACAAAACAATCCATATACCTAGGCAGGGTACAGGTTAAAACAAAAACAAAAAAACTTTGGTTATGGTTCAGGAAATACAAAAACTGGTAAGTCCCAACCAACAACCATGACCAATCTATTAACCATCCCATGTATCCCACTGAGTGGTTGGTTAGTAGCCACTGCCAAACCATTATCCCTGATGGTGCACATCAAAAAATTAAAATTGACACAAGTTAGTTTTAAACAGTTTTAAGTGCTAGTTGTCCCTGGGAGAATGGCAAAGTAACTCCCATTATCTTGATGCACTCCATGCCAGGTGCCATGTGTAGTACCTGATGTCAAGGCTTCTCCCAGATCCCCTCAGATCCCTTTAACCATTTCTGTGCCTCCACCTCAAAGTTAATGGCCATAATCAATGACCATTGGGTAAAGGAGCATGAAAGCCCAGCTCCCTTGCCAGGGATGGACTCGGACATCTCTGAGGCATGTTGATCTTCTAAAGTCCCTTGCAGCATAAAACTAAAGCCACCCTCTTCAAGACTTTGCCTGAGATGGCAGCCTTGCTTCACTTCCCTACCTCGTCCTAATTCCCTTTACTGTTCTCCTAGGAACATTTACTTAAAAATCACTTGCATGGGAATCCTCATCTCAGGGTCTGCTTCTGGGAAACTCCACCTAAGAGAGCACACTACCCAGCTTGCCATTATCTCAAATTGGTTGGTGTGAGGAATCTTATCCTCCCCAGGAGCAGTTCTGGTGTGCAATTAACTTCGCATTTGCCATACCCCTTTCCTCCCACAAATATATCCATAATCTTTAGCCTAAATTGATTTATTTGATCAAAAGGGTGAGACTCTAAACCCAAATAGTATAAAGTCCCAGTTGAAAAACATGTACAGGGCATGTCATGTATGGGTTAGACAAATTGTCAAGTTAAAATTTAAAAATAAACTTTCTGCAATGTAGTAGTGTGCTTTCCCTACATTACTAAGCTGGGCATAAGTAATTTACATAAATCTTTGTGGAGTTTGGTCTTGCTTGTTGGTTGTTTCTTAAAGGTAGCAATCTTGCAGTACTAAGGGGCTATAATTTAAATCATAAAATTGCACTATAAGGGAAAGGAATCGCACATATATTATGATGTACTTTGAAAATTACTCTTTGACCAAACTTTATATGATCTTGCTTTCTTGTGATTTTCCTAACTCTGTGGGTTTGTATGCAGCAAAAATTTCTAGATTATCTTAGGTTGCACTTACTCTGACACTTATGAATCAAGTCCATCCCATGGGACATGAATTTTGGTAAACCTAGTGAGAGCTGACAACCCAGAAGGGGCCAGCCTTATGTCACTGCACGCCTCAGGTTTAATAGACACAATAGCCTGGCTTACCTTTATTCCCAGGGCTTCTCCAGAAATGACAGCAACTGTCACGCCGTCCTTACTGGGTTTAGGGATTTGTTCACTTTTCAGTTCCTGATACTGAGGCTCCACCATCTTCTCTGAGCTCCTCAAATTAACCCACAGTTGTAGGCCATGGGCTGGCTCCTCTGAGCAAGGCATCTCGGCGTGCAGAATGCCCCGGCCTGCGGTCATCCACTGCAAACACCAAACCAACAAGAAGGAAAGTAACCAAGCTCTTAATCAGTCTACAGGTGGAACAATTACAACACCATCATTAAGTGAGGCATCTTATAGGTGCTGCTGTCAGAGCCCCCGTGCATCGAGAGGAATAATAAACATCAGTGACGATTGCTGGGGCCCTTTCCAATTTTGCAAATGCTTCCTGTGCTTCCTCATTTGAAGTCAATACGTCAGAACTGGAATTCCTACAAGTGGAAGAATCCTCCCTTTGACATTACTGAGTCTTAGATTAAGCTCTAAGATGGGGAGTTGCAGGAAGATAGTATACTGGGCTGTGTTCCCAGGAGATACAACTTAAGAAGTGAAAAAAGCAGGATTGGGCAGGGGGAGAAGCCGACCAGTAATGCAGTTACTACAGAGGCCTTAGCCAATCCAACAGAGAGTTCTAGAGTTGAAAAGAACGTTCAGAATTGTTTCAACTTGAGACAGTATGGCCAAGTTTTCCTATCCCCACATCAGCAAATCATTGACTGTAGGCCATCCCCAAGTAGAAAGCACAATTTCGGGAAAGGCAATTTCCTGCTGCAGAGGGCAGTGCCTAGGGAGGGAAGCAGCTGTGAGCCATCAGCAGCCAGTGTTCCCAGACACTGGAGGATAAATCTGTGGGCTTAAAGATATATTTGGAGGTCTCCAGTATCCACTGTACTGTGGGTGGTTAACTTGTGTCTCTACTTGTTCAGCTCCAGTAATGGAACCCTCACTACTTGGAGAAATAATTATTGCCTCCACTGTTGTGCAGATTCTTCAAGTGTTTGTTCATTTCTTTATTAAAAGCAGATTAGGGGCTAGCCCCAAAGACTAAATCTCAGAATCTGGGGATAAAGGTATGAACATCATAGATGCATTTCCTACCTGTCTTAGTTTGAGTTCTCCCACAGAAGTTCCTGAGACAAAGACATGTGCAGGTTGTTTATTTGGAAAGTGATGCCGAAAGCACAAGTGAGAGGGTAGGGAAGAGTGAGACAGGCAAGAGAGAAAGCCAAAAAGAGTTGTTAATCAGAAGGTTACATCTGTGGACATCCGGAATTCAATCCCACTGGGAACCATGTACGTACATTCAAATTGTTGTATGGAGATGGGAAGCTAGGGTATTTAGACTCCAATTCCCATCCTTCACTGACCAAGAGTTCCCATGGGAGTGTTAAATCACTGACACATATGGTTTGCCCAATACATGGGCTGGAGAAAGCCCTCAGACAGACCAGCAGCACTTGAAATGGTCCTGTGCACATACAGGGACTGTCACCACCTGAACTCACAATTGGGCCAAGGGGATATTAGGAAGGCCATCAACAGCATCTTCCACACAGCCCTCATCAGGGGAAAAATCCTTAGACAAAGACATGCATAATTATTGCCATTATAATTGTGCTTGGCACTTTGAAGAATGACAGGGTTCTGTGAGCACATGAAGTGTCCTACTCAGCTCAAGGCAGCTTATCTGAGGGTGCAACCTTCAGGCTGAGATCCAAACAAGGAGTAAGAATTAGCCAGGGGAAGGGGAAGAGAAAGAAGATTCCACAGAAAGGCAACAGCATGTGAAAAAAACTCTGAGACAAGAATGAACATTATTAGTTGAAGGATCTGAAAGAAGGCCAGTGCATACTTTAAAGATTTTTTTTCTTCCATGAAGTCTAGATTTCCCTCTACTCCCATTTGAAAAGGCTTGTTAAACCTTCTAATGTAGGAGTTGGCAAACTACAGTCTGATGGCCCAATCTAATCTGCCACCTGTTTTTGTAAAGGTTTATTGGCACACGGCCATGCCCATTCATTGAATTCTATCTATGTCTGTTTTCATGCTGCAATGACAGTCTGGTAGCAGCAACAGAGACCATATGGCCCCCAAAGCCCATTTGCCCTTTATAGAAAAAATGTGTTGACTCCGCTCTAATGCAGTAGAAGGTACACCTAAACACCCTCTTATGCTGCATTTCTTCTGTCTAATGACAGCTATTGGTGTCCCTCAAAGACATCCTCCCATTTTTAAGCATTTTCCTTTTCCCTTAACAGTTCATTTCTTCATATTTTCAATACCTTGATTATCCTCTTTAGATATGAGCTAGTTTGGCAATACCTTACTTAAAATGGCCCACATATTGGATTTGGAAGGGGAGAACAGGTTTCTCTTTCCATCCTCACCATTTACTAGCTCTGAGGCCATGGACATCTGTTTTTAAAAACATCTTTAAATCCCCATTTCCTCATTTTAAAAAATGAGATAACAATAATATTACACTTCTTTTGGCTGGGCACAGTGGCTCATGTCTGTAACCCCAGCACTTTGGGAGGCCAAGGCAGGCAGATTGCTTGAGCCAAGGAGTTTGAGACCAGCCTGGACAATATAACAAGACCCTGTCTCTACAAAACAATAAAATTAGCCAGGTGTGGTGTTGTACACCTGTCGTCCCACCTACTAGGGGAGGCTAAAGTGGGAGGATTACTTGAGCTGGGGAGGTCGAGGCTGCAGTGAACCATGAATGCACCATTACACTATTGCCTGAGAAACAGAGTGAGGCCCGGTCTCAAAATAATAACAACGACAATAATAGTAATAATAATACTTATCGCAAAGAGATCATGCATATGAAAACTCTGAATAAACCGAAAGACACTATGCAATCATCATCCTAATCAATGTGAAGTTATAGTGGTAGAAATGTTGACCAATGCCTCACACATATGGCTGCTAGGCAGCTCCATGGTACAGATGGCATAAGTCACCACTTCCATGATCGGGACATTTCCAGTTATCATATCTACCTTTGCAAGCAGTCTTCATTTCATGTTCTGCTCCAGTGAGAGGTTACTATTGACTTTTCACCATGACTTTGTTATTTTGCTTTTTTGTCGTTGAATTTCACTTTCATTGAAATATGATTCAAATATGTGAATTTATCATTCCTCAAAACATATATATATATAAAATCCCAGAAAGTACCTGGTATAGAGTTCTGACTTACAAAACTGGCAAATATGACCCAAGTATTTTGCAGGATTTAAATTGTAACATATCTCAGGAAAGACTAAATGATGGAGGGTTCGAGGTCATTGTCTTCAGTGATAACGTCTAACCCTGCAAATGAGTTGGAAGATAAATAATAAATTGTCTCAAATGCAGCAGAGAGGTTTAGAAAGATGAGGACTAAAACAATCACTGAATTTGGCAATTGGGACATCACAAGTGATCATTACCTGAATAGCTTCAGCAAAGGTTTGGAAGGGGGCTACTCAGAGGCCAACTCTGATTTCAATGAGTGCAAAACGAATGGAAGATAAGGAAGTTGGGATATCACTCCTGATTACTCTTTTGAGAAATGTAAGAAAAAGACTAGGTGGGAGCTAAAAAGTGATTGAGGGGTGAAGGAAAGTGTGAAATAAGAACATAAGAGACCTGTGTGGTTCCCAGGCTGAGTGAAAGGATCTGTAGAAAGGGAGTAGTCAAGAATATAACAGAGAGAATGTGGAAAGGGTGAATGTACTAGAAGTGGGCAGGATCAAGCATGCACACCCAGAGACTATTAAACCACCAGGAATTCCTTGTCCTTGGCCATACCTGCAAGTCTCCTGGGTTCAGTTTACCAGTGTGTCCACAGAAGTCTTCATGGGCCATGCTGCCCCCTTCCAGAAGGTAGGATACCTTTGAAAAACAAACAGGAAAAAAAGTTGGTCCATTACCCATTTTTTAAATTGGGTTATTATTTAATTATTCCTACTGACTTGTATTAGTTCCTTGTATGTTTTGGAACTTAATCCCTTATTGGATAATATGGTTTGCAAACACTGTCTCCCATTCCATGAGTTCTTTTTTCATTAAAAAAAAAAATAGCCATTACTTGGAATATTATCAAAAGTTTTTGGTAAAAGAAAAAAAAATAGCCGAAGAACTTGAATAGACACTTTTCCAAGGAAGACATACAAATGGCCAACAGGTATATGAAAAGGTACTCAACATCATCAGAAAAATGCAAATGAAAGCTACAATGAGATATCATCTTACTTCTGTTAGGACAGCTATTAACAAAAAGTCAAAAGATAACAAGTGTTGGTGAGGATGTGGAGAAAAGGGAATCCTTATACATTGTTGGTGGGATGGTAAATTAGCATAGCCATTATGGAAAAGAATATGGAGGTTCCCGGAAAGATGAAAACTAGAACTCCTAGATGACACAGCAATTTCATCCTGGGTATATATCCAAACAAAATAAAATCACTATCTCAAAGAGTTATTTTATACTCCCATGTTCATTGCAGGATTATTCATAATAGCCAAGATATGGAAATAACTAAAGTATCTGTTGAACAATAAATAGATAATGTGGCACATATACACAGTGGAGTACTATTAAGCCTTAAAAAGGAAGGAAATCTTGCCATTTTCAGCAACACGGATGAACCTGGAGTATACTATGTTAAGTGAAATAAGTCAGACACAGAGGGACAAATACTGCATGATCTCACATAAACAGAGAGTAGAAGGGGAGCTACCAGGGGTCAGGAGGTAGGGAACATGGTAAGATGTTGATTAAAGGATACAAACTTTCAGTGACAAGATGAATATGTTCTGAAGACCTAAAGCACAGCAGAGTGACTAGAATAGTAATGTCTTGTACACTTAAAATTTGCTAAGAGAGATCTTCTGTGCTCTCGCCACAAAAATAAGTAACTATGTGAGATAATGGATACCTTGGCTTGATTGTGGTAATCATTCCACAATGTATACATACATCAAATCATCACATTATACACCTTGAATATAAACAATTTTATTTGTCAACTGTACCTCAATAAAGCTGGGAGAAGTATGTATTGGGTAGCTGTGAAGAGGTGTTTGCTTTTTCCACTGAAAATTTGTTGAGGAAAGTGTCAGGAGCAACTAAGTGGAGTAAACCGAGAGAAAGAATCTCTGTGACAGGGCCACATTAGCCCTTACGTCTTTGAGAGAATTTCACCTAGGTGCCCCTTCCTCCTAGCAGATAAAGGCCTGAGCCTACCAGAGCTCACAGCTGAGTGAAAGGAGCCCCCACTCACCCTTCAGCCCAGCAGATGATGGCCCTGCCATGGTGGGCCCTGGAGATCAGGGTGAAAGAGAGCCAGTTCCTTTTGAACCAGCAGAGTCCTTGTTACCAAGACTTGTTCACACAAGTGTGTCGGATGACATATGTGAGGTTGCCACACCTTCCCCAAAAAGCTGCCTCGGGAAATCCAAAGGAAACGTATTTCTGGCAGCAAGCACACAAACTCTCTAGGTGTTCAACAAATGCTCATAAAATATGTTAAATGAATTCATACAAATTAAAGTCAACTTTTCCAGGGACATGTCCATACTAAATCTAAGAGTGGAAAGACATTCTATGCTGTCCAATAGAGTAGCCACATGTAGCTATTTAAGTTTAAATTAATTAAAATTAAATAAAATTGGCTGGGCACGGTGCTTATACCTGTAATCCCAGCACTTTGGGAAGCTGAGGCAGGCAGATCGCCTGAGGTCAGGAGTTTGAGACCAACCTCGCCAACATGGTGAAACCCTGTCTCTACTAAAAATACAAAAAAATTAGCCAGGTATGGTTGTAGGCACCTGCAATCCCAGTTACTCGGAAGGCTGAGGCAGGAGAATCACTTGAACCCAGGAGGTGGAGGTTTCAGTGAGCCAAGATTGCACCATTGCACTCCAGCCTGGGCTATAAGAGCAAGACTTCGTCTCAAAACAAACAAATGAACAAATAAACAAAAATAATAATAAAGTTTAAAATTTAGCACCTCAGGTGCACCTGCCACATTTTGGGTGCTCAAAAGCCCCATCTAACTAATGGCTACCATATAGGATAGTGCAGATTACAGAACATTTCCATCTTTACAGAAAATTCTATTTGACAGCACAGATTTAGATAGAATGAATTTGAAAATCAGTAGTCAACTATGGTAGGCATTTTGTGTGGATAGAAAAACCTTCCCAGGACTTTCTGCAATCACAGTACATTTTGGTAGAACAAGACTCTTATCAACTCTAGAAAGCAGAAGAAAATTAAACCCTTCTCATTTTATTATTCTACTAAAGGGAAAAATCAAGGAACTCTAAAATTCTCAATTTAAGGCTATTGTGAATAGCAAATAAAGATTAAAAGATACCAAATAATTTGCAAGAATTTTAAATTACCTCAGGCACATGGTAACATTGCTATTTGAAATACATCATTTAGCACTTAAAGCTTAAAATGTTGTATATCAGGACATGGGCTCTTTTTGTATAATCTATTTGGATTCAACATCCATTTCATATGCATTTGGGAAAATTTATCTGTAACTCCTGCAAGAAATACCAATAAGCCTAAACAGTTCTAAAAGGCATGTGCAAAACCACATTTATCTGCAAACCACGTGTTGCTCCCCAACTTAAGCTTAAGAGCAATAAGTTCTAACATTTACATTATCATTATTGGATGAATTTTTGTATATTAGCTATCTCAATGTTTTCTTTAAAACAATGTGTTTATCCTTTTTAGTCTTAGATATTTTACTTTAAAATTTTATTAACCATTATTAAATGAGTGAACCAAAAAATGTAGTCTTTGACTACAATCCCAACATCTCGTAATTATGCAGCCAGACCTAATTTTCACTCAAATATATTCAACCAAATATACCAATTTAAATCAGTACTTAAAAAGAATAAGTAATGCTTTTTACCAACAAATTCCTAAATACACACACACACACAGAGTGGAAATATAAGATTTAAAGAAGAAAGAAAAACAAAAGAAAATGCCCAGGAGGCAAGAGCAGAGAAAATATTTATGAAGTTCTCAGCATATACATCAGATATTGCTGTTTTACGCAAACAAAATTGTTATTTCCTCTATACAAGCACTCATCTAATATGTCAAAGCCAGATTGTTTTTGTAGTCTACGTTTTTGCTTTATCCTAAGGCATAAAAAAGTAGCCTAACTAGTCTTTTTTTATAGAAAACTTCCAAAAGTTGTTATAAAAATCATAAATGGCAATGGTTATTTATTAATTTGCCCTATACTTTTGTGTATTTAGGACATAACAATAAGATATCAATTCACAGATATAAAATCTATGATACAATGATTTTAATACATTGAGTAGGTAAGTGCGCCAACAACATTTATTGAACAAATACTCACTGACGTCCTATAATGTCCTAAGTACTGTGCTGGGAGTTAAAAAAGTGGAGAAGACAAATACCATACTTGTCTTCATGAAGCTTATATTCTCACAAGGAAGACATATAGTAAGTAGGATTGGTAGATTTGAAAGTAGAAATTGAGTTTGCAGAGCCGAGCCCCCTCCTCTCTCCCTCCTCTTGAGAGTCAGCCTACTCACAGAAAGCAAGTATCCTCTTTCTCTCTTTGCCTCTATGAGAGGACTAGCATCTGTGGTGGTAGCCTACAGGGGTCTAGCACAGCTGGTGAGATCTGAGTAAATCTGCCTTATTTTCTGGGGCAGTATTCAGAAGCCCACCTGCCTGCAGATATAAGCCACCTTCTCCAATATCAGCTTTATCAGAAATAAAGGTATTTTTGTCTGCCATCTTTCTTACTCCTTTATCTTCTCAATTGGTTGAGAATTCAGTCTGGGAGAACAAGAGATTATTTATTATGCCTCCTAATACCTAAATTAAAAGCAATAAAAGCCTTGCTACTGTCATGTTGTTGACATTTTATATTGTAGATTTATAATAAACTCTTCCTAAGCTAACTTTATTGGATGCCAGTTCTTGAAACAAAATATTTATAGAGCACTTAATACAGTGCAAATCAGGGTTGGCTGACGTGAGGACTCTCCATGTTTCATCCTGCAGAACAGTATCATTGAGTTATACTGTGAACAGAATAAGCTAGGCAGGACCTTTACCCCAGCAGGTCACAGGCAGATGGCTACAAAAATTAGAGGTTCTAGGTTTGAAGTCTAAAACCCCCATCTGGGAACTTGCTATGGTAATGGCCACAATGCAACATTGGCACAGGGATAGGAGAGATCCATTTGTATGGGAAATGAATATATGATAGTAGCAATTTCAAACCAGTGGGGCAAGGATATATTTTCCAGTGAATGATGTTGGAACAAATGACCATATGAGAAAAGACAGTAATCCCCCACTATATACAAAAACATGTTCCAACTGGATGAAGGATTTAAATGTAAATAGTACACTTCTGAGATTTAAATCTAAGGAGACAAAAATACAAGGTTTTCTGCACAATTCTATTCTCTGCAACATTTACTGTAATAGTAAAAGACACAGACATTCTGGATGATGGGTTAATAAGTAGCACCAACTAAATTATGGAGTAGCCATATAAGAGAATATTATGCAACTGTTAAAAAGTGATCTAGATCTTTACTTATTGACACAGAATAAAATGAAAGATTATTTAATTGAAAAAGCACGTTATAGAACAGCAATTCTGTTTAAAGGGGACAAATGAAACAATGTATTTAAATGGACTCACTTAAATAAAATTACATCCAGTTGTGTTAGTATGCATGGAGGTGCCCTGACATCACAATGTGAACAGTAGTCATCTTCCAGATAGTAGAATTTCAGCTATGCTTCTTTCCACTTTTCCAGTAATTTGAATTTTCTGCAATAATTAACTGTCCTTTATATAATGGAAACAACCTGGATGAACATACATCATAATGTGAACAGTGGTCATCTCCAGATAGCAGAATTTCAGAAATGCTTCTTTCCTCTTTTCCATTAGTTTGAATTTTATGCAATAATTGACTTTTATACAATGGAAACAACTTTTTTTTTTTTTGAAAAAAACAAAGATGCTGCCGCTAATCAGTGGGTGAAAGTAAGTGGGATAGTTTATTTTTACATAGATGCTGATGAATATCTTGTTCCCTGCTTAAGTGAACCGGAGCTGGATAGGAAGGCAGTGAGACCCAAGGGTAAACAGTAAGAATCACAAGAGTAACTCCATATTACATGTAGGACAATGCAGCTCCAACTTTCACATGTGTTACTGTGAGGAAAAGACCTGCAATTTTTACAGACAGCGCTTATGTCAGAATACGAACAAAGCATTTAGGATCTAATACAAAGCTTAAAAATGTAAGGGGACAAACAAAAGCTTCCAGATTTCAAACAATCAGCCAAACTGTAAGGGGTAGTGTCTAAAATTGCTTTTCTTTTCCTGCTGCACATGCATTTTTAATTAAGATAATTGCATGAGAAAGGCAATCTCCATTGCTGGGTTGAAGCTCCCCTTTGGGTTCTCAAAGGAGTCCCTTTCAAATCATATTCTTTTCCATCCCCAAATATTTTTCAATTATCCAAGTCTAAGAGCTTTCAGGTTGCTAATTGTCTAAAAATATGTCAAGCAAGTTTAAAAAGTAAATTGTAGTGAGTATGACTCATTTGAAGATGAAAATCTAAGTGGGAACCAAGATTTTTTTTTTCCAAATTTGATTTTAGGAAGCTATTTCAACACTTTTTAAAAAGATTCAGTAAACAGTTTTCCCCCCCTTTCCTCTACTGTTGCAGTGTGGATGTTCCTTTCCCTGGTTATACAATTAAACCTCATTGCTCCTATCCTAAATACCATAAAACCTGAATTAGAGAAATCTGGTCAATGAAGTTTTATTGAATACAAAATGCCTACATTTTACTACTTAAAGCAAAACAAAAACAAAAACAAAAAAAAACCATACTCTCAGCCTTTGGGGGGAAAAAATCAGAAACCAAGGAAACCACTGACCTTTTATTTATTATAATCTTTTATTTGTTTTTTTGCTAAGTAGTATAAATGCTAGACTGAGACTTCACATATAAATTAATGTCTGTAGAGGAGTTTTTTAAAAACTGAAGCAGTACTTCTTAGAGTTGACACAATCCAGATGACTTTTTAGGGCATTACATAATCACAAACACCTGGAGAATTGCCGTGGGTGGCTGACAAATTGTGACTGTTATGTTTAAACTCAAGAGTTGCATGTGTCTAATTAAGTAAGAAATTTGTAATCTGAAACAGGTGTTTTCTTAAAGCACTTGACGTGCTTCTTTGCCCTGCTTCCTCTTTTCCTCCTTCTAGTTCTTTCCGTGGGTCTTTACTAAATATTTTTGCTTCCTTGTCAGTTCTTATTTCCTTGTGTGTTTGTGTCTGGGGGCAGAAGGACAAAACACACAATAGTGATGAAAGAAAAGTGTCACTTGCCATGTGAAGTTTAGGAAAGGTGCACCTCGAGGAGCTATAAATTAATTCTGAAGAATTACAACGCAAGAGATAATACAGTTTGTTGTATCTTTCTGACTGGTATTGAGAAGGCAGAGTCTGAATAGTACCTCATTCAGTGTTTGGGAATAAGATGCAAGACTTCTTCTTTAAAGCAAAACATTTATATTATAGGGAAAACTATGTTTTCCTTTAATTTCCATTTGCTTTAAAATGGTGGCTTTTTATTTTTGTCTACTAGTGGCTTGGTAGGAAAAAGAGAAAAACAAAACAAAACATGAGTTGAGGTCATGGCTGATGAGAGATGCCAGCAAGGAACATATTGCGTAATAGAAGCTGCTAACTGGTCTTCAAGGATGTTTGAATCCATACAATTAAGGACTCAAGTTATTTTACAAAAATATTTTCATGACTCGAGTAGAAACCTGGAAAATCATCCCACTAAATTGACTCACCCGATCCCAACCCCACATAAGCACTTTTACAAGTTCCAAAAGGTGGTTTTAACAAAAAGGAAAAGATAACAACACGGTTCAGGTATTCGTCCAATGGACAAAACCGAGTATTGTAAAGCTCTACCAGGTCCTGCCTTGACATTTCCCTGCCACCACCCTGCAGAAACACCAGTGCTTCCGAGACTCCCTCCACTCTGTCCCCTGAAGGTGTGGCCCTGTCTCCAAAAACTACTCAAGCTTTGGGGCTGTGGTGCAAACCTTGGGTTTGTCATTTACAAGGTTTGGTATGCAGGGTGAAGTCCCTTCACTTCTTGGAGGCTCCGTCTCCTCATGTACAGAATGGATCTGGGAGGTGAGCTCACCGAGTGTGGTAAGGACTAAGTGAGTAATGTATGCAAAGCGCCTGGCCATTAACAGGTGTCGAGGAAGCTCTAGAATTGGCACAGCCACCACAACTTCATGGGCAGAGATCCCATTCATGGATCCTCACTCATGCTTCTTGGAATAGCTCCCCGCCCCCCCAATAGTCTCATGGTTCACCTCCTCACTTCACTCAGGCCTCTGTTCAAATGTTACTGCCTGAAAAAGTTCCCTCCAACCAGCCCATCTGGTCTAGTTTATCAGTCAATTCTTTATCCTCCTACCATGGTTTGTTTCTTCTTCCTAGCTTTTCCGATATGGGACACCATATTATGTAATTATTTGTTATTCATTTATTGTCTGTCTTCATTAAGAGAATGTAAGCCCCAGGAAGGCAGGGACTTTTTTAACTAGGCTACAATGGTGCCTAGCATACAGCTGGTACTGAAGATTTGTTGAATGAATGAATGAATTGATCAATCGATGGATGAATGGATGAATAGCATCTTATATTTGCATAGCATTTTAACATTTACAAAGCTTCTGATCCTGGAAATATGTGATCACCTATATATTATTGATGAAAACATCATGGCTTAGTGAGATTAAGGTTGCAGTTAATAATAGCAGAACAAGGATCTAAACCAATATTTTCTGTCCCTGAGAATAAAACTATTTTCACCCCCGACCCCCATGCTGCCTCACAAATGCTGATGGCATATTGTCCATCATGTTCGTGCTGGGAGCATGGGGCTTGTCTCAGAGGAGAAATCCCATGACAATTGCGATAGGAGCCAGAACTGCAGGGATTTCACACAGGTAACAGGAGGACTTTGCCAACTTCAATGGCTTCAGGCAAACTGGCTATCTCAGGCAAAAAAAAGGGTCCTACTGCTAATACACACAAAGCTGAAAATAGGCCTCATAATTTCTGAGTGAAGGGAGGAGGTTTATGGAAGATCCCAAAGCCACAGGATCCTGAGATGAGTTGATCATTAAATCCTTCTTTGGTGTGGATATCAAAGAGTTCTACCTAACGTCTAACTACAAAGCAAAGAACAACTGACTTATTTGTCTCTTTTTTTATGTTGTTCCCATTCTTAAGTCTCCCAAACCTATATTTTTCTTTCACTCTGATTAAAATTTCTCACATGGACATCAAGGTTCATGATAATCATATTCCCAAAGCTAGCTACTCAAGAGAGCTGAATTGCAAACTCCCTCAGAAACTTCCAGCTGCTTCTAGAACCCCACGACCAGGATTGTCCCTTCTCCTTCAAACCCAGATCAGGAATAAACGTTTTAAGCAATCTCTTCCGACAAGCTACCCCTGGGTCCCCATGTAATCAGCAGCCCAACTTCTTAACTGGCACCACCTACATCTGGTAAACGGTGCTCAAGATGTTCATTTCCATTGTTTCAATTTCCATGTTATACTGAAGGGGCCTGAAGGGAATGGCTTGCTAATTTCTATGACTACCCAAATTTCCACATACCAAAGTGTTCTCTCTGTACCCAAGGGAGAAAAATGGGTAGTCAGAACTATTGTTGCTTAAGAGAGCCCTCTGCTGACACAAATTATGTATGCTCATTCTTTTCCTAAAATCAAACCTCACCAAACCAGATCTGTCTTGCCAATAGATCCACTGATTACTAAATATGTCTTCTAGTACACGCATGGCTTCTCTGCTTAAAGACTGCGTGTCACTGTGGCAGGCTGCCATGTAGTCATTAAGGGATCACTATGTTGTGGCGTACAGGGAAGTTCTTCTGCTCAGTACAGTCTCCAGTTAAAAGTTGTTAAGGCAGACACCTAAGAATGAAGTGCCTGAAAACACTTGTTTGCACATATGGTCTTAGGCAGGTTTGGGACTCACAGGGGTCTTACAGAGGGATAGATCTGAGAGACTCACGTCAATTTTCCTTTTAATATTTTGTTAAAATTTCATCAAGCAGCTGACACCTTTTTATGGATACACTATTATTATGATTCCCTGATTCAATTCACTGTAAATTTAATTTCTCAAACTTTTAGTGAATGTGATCATTGTACTTGATATTATTGGGCCCCAGGCCCCAGGATTTTGGACATCAAGAAGCAATAAAACATTTTATAATAAAGAGATCTGAGAGAGGGATGCCAATGTTTTGTCTTCCTTAGTCTTTTTAAAATAAACATTAATTTTTTGAGTAATTTTTAAGTTTACACAACAATTGTAAAGATAGTATGGACAGTCCACCCAGCTTCTGCTGCATTAACATATTACATAACCTTGGAACATTTGCCAAGACCAAGAAACCAATGTTGATACATTGCCATTCACTAAAGTATATCACTTATGTGGCTTTCACCAGTTTTTCTATGAATATCCAATTTTGGTCTTGGATCCATGTCGTCATGTCTCCTTGGTTTCTTCCATTTGTGACAGTTTCTCACTCTTTCCTTGTTTTTCATGAGCTTGATAATTCTGAAGAGTACTGGTGAAGTATTTTATAGAATACTCCTCAATGGTGGGTGGTGGTGCCAACTTTTAAACTCAGATTGTGAAAGGGAAAAGTCATCTATTATGGTCATCATTTCATAAAAGAAATGGCATTCTAGCAACCAAACCAAGGAAGAATAGCAATTCTGAATAAAGAACAATCTTTTAAATAAAATAAATTTATCTCTAGGAAAAGCCCACTACTTTGCTAATCATTCCCCTCTCCCCTTTCTTTTTCTTTCTTTCTTTCTTTCTATCATTCTGGCCCACTCAAGATAAAATGTCATCACAGACTCACAAACAGGAAGTCAGGAATCACCCAGAAGGAACACAGTGGTCATTGCTTCCTTACCTTCAGGGAGCTACCACTCTAGCAGAAGATAAACCACTAAAATATGCAGACAAGAGAAATGAAAGACAAAGAGAAGTACAAGCAAACCCAGTGGAAACACAGAAGAAAGATTAATTGTGACAAAGAATCGAGAGGAATGAGAGAGTAATTCGTGGAGGAGGAATCCTCCCAAGTGGGTCTTAAAAAGATGAAATTTGGAGGAAAAATGTAAGGTGAGGAGAAAAGGTATATGGAAAGAGGAGAAAATTAGGTTGTAGCAAGTTATAAGCAATTCAAACATGAATTTGTTAATTATTATTTTACTACTAGATCACGAAGTGTTGCAGCTATAGTTAATAGTTAAAGACTGTGTGTCACTGTGGCAGGCTGCCATGTAGTCATTAAGGGATCACTACGTTGTGGCGTAAGTTAAATGATTGCCCTTAAATAGCCAGGTACAATCAACCTAATCCATTTCCTCATTTTACTGAAAGTTTAAAGGACAAGTGAGACCACTATTTTGCACTTACAGGTAGGAAAATTCAGATCCCTGGACCATGAAAGCATAGGTCCCATAGTAAGTGAGGGGCAGAAGGAGTACGGGGTTTTTATTCATAGTTTATGCTCTATGTCATCTATACAGTCTCATTTCTAATGGTATTAAAAATCTTTTAATTATCTGAATGTGCCAACGTATTGAGAAAATATCACATATATAGAAAGGGAACTTCGTTCCAGAAGGAGTTGTAGCAAAGAAGAGTGGACAAGTGTGGGCCTGGGATCAGATGGGCCCACCAAATCTTGCTCTGTATGGCCTGTGTGAACTTCGCAAGTCACCGCCTCCCTGAGCCTTAGTTTCCTCATCTATAAAATGGAGGGATAACAAGTCTTACTTTTCAAGGTTGTTGTGAGGCTTAGAGGTAATGTATCAACATATGAAGCTTCTTATAAATCAGTAGTTAATATTATTGCATGGCAAATTTCCTTCAAGTTTAATCCTGTGTGGTCAGGCCTGTGATTCTAAGAGTCTATTGATCGGATGACTCTGAAATAGCTTTGTTAGTAGTGTTGATGATTTGCATGAAGCTTTTTTATCATATAATGATCTATGTTAATTTATTTTAGACTTATTTTTCATTTCACTTGAAAAGACTTATTTTATATTTGGTGACATAAAATAATGTTTTAATGATTGGCTTATAGTCTTTGTTACATCTCCCCCCACTCAATTTTTTTTTTTTTTTGAGGCAGGGTTTCACTCTTGTTACCCAGGCTGGAGTGCAATGGTGCGACCTCAGCTCACTGCAACCTCCACCTCCCGAGTTCAAGAGATTCTCTTGCCTGAGCCTCCCGAGTAGCTGGGATTACAGGCACCCGCCACCACGTCCAGCTAATTTTTTGTATTTTTATTAGAGATGGGATTTCACCATGTTGGCCAGGCTGGTCTCGAACTCCTGACCTCAGGTGGTCCTCCCCACCTTGGCTTCCCAAAGTGCTGGGACTACAGGCATGAGCCACCATGCCTCCCCACAACCCCACTCAATTTTTCTACTTAAAAACTCTTAGAATGTAGCCTTTAAGACATGAATGGTTTTTGTTTGTAATTGCAATGTGGTGTGGGTGGGGTGTCCAGGGAAATTTATTGGGAATTTATTTGGACTACTTTCAAAGAATATTTCAGTTAAATTTCTACCCTCCCTCTTATGACCTATGCTTGTTAACACAGACCAGGTTTTAATCCTTTGCTGAGGGAACTGTCCTGTGCACTGCAGGATGTTTGACAGCATCCCTGGCCTTTACTCACTAGATGGCAGTAGCACTCCCCAGTTGTGATGCTCAGAAATGACGACAGAAATTGCCAAATGAGTAGCTTCTTGGGCTTTTGGCTAACAGCAAGTGTAGAAATTGCCATATGACCCAGATGGACAAATCACCTCCTGTTGAGAACCATTGACATAGACAGCACTCTACAAAAAGCAGAACTTTTAGGCTAAAAATGGTTTTACTTTAACATGATTATAAGTTGACAGTTTCAGGATGTGAAATATTGTCCATTGGTTAATAGCTAGAGATCAACCTTGGGCTTTGAAGTCCTTCCCCAATAATGGCCCATCCTAAAACTTTAGACCCTACAACACCCCCACCCCCACCTCCCACCCTTCCAGATCCCATTTGCAAGCCGAATTAGATTACTCACTGTTTCTAGATATCCCCACATCGTCTTTCACCTTTACCTCCACTATCCAGAGAGTCCAATCTTACTTATTGGTTAAGGCCTTACTAAATGGCCACATTTTCCCTGAAGCCCTCCCAGACCCTTCTGTTAGAAGGGATAGCTTCTGCCTCAAAACATGAAACTTCTTCAATTTTCCCCATCTTGTTCCTCCTTAATTATTTTCTAACTTTCATGTGAATTGAAAGTCCTCTGCCTCCACTTCCAAACTCATGAGTGCACTCACTATTTTAATTTCCTTTCAGCTAGGGAATGCGTTGTGGAGGAGAAAGTTATGCTTTTGATTTAAGGCACTCTTAAATCTCATGGGCCCCTCTAATGGCACACAGATATTTTAGAGAAAGTTCTCATCCCCGTTACACATTGGCATATATTATTAGCTTATCTGGTTGACAGGAATAGAACATAGGTAAGGTTCATTTTATCTGGAGAGGGCAAACCCAAGCAGGAGGCCTCTGTAAGAGTTTCTGGAGAACAAGTGATTATCATGTCCTTCACTAACCATGAGAGCGCGGTTTGTCTTTAAATATCTGAAAGGCTGGTGTGCAAAGAAGGAATTTTGAACACATGAATTTCTTAAATAATTAATAAATACAACTAAATATTCTAAAGGTACAAAGAGGAAAAAAAGGGTTCAGTGAAAACCAACAATCTTGTCCACAACTTTCCCTTGTCACCCACTAACCTTCCCTAGAGGTCACATTACGAGTTTCTTAAGGGTCCTTTCAGAGATAATCCAGGCAAGTCCATGAATAAAGGTGTAAATGGAAACAACCCCAGTGTCCACCAATGGATGATTGGATAACAAAATGTGGTCTATCCATACAATAGAATATTAGGCAGGTATATAAAGAAATATTTATGCTACAAACTGAATGAACCTTGAAAACATTATGCTAAGTGAGAGACCAAACACAAAAGGCCACATACCATATCATTCCTTTTATATGAAATAGTCAGAACAGACAAATAAATAGAGACAGAAAGTATAGTTCCTAGGAGCTGGAGGAAAGAAGAATGAGAAATAACTGATAATGAGTTCAGATTTACTTTCTGGGCTGATGAAAGTATTCTGGAATCAGCAGTGATGATTGTACAATCCTATAAATATACTATAAACCACTACTTTTTTTTTTTGAGATGGAGCCTCACTCTGTCACCTAGGCTGGAGTTGCAGCTCACTGCAACCTCTGCCTCCCAGGTTCAAGCGATTTTCCTGCCTCAGTCTCCCGAGTAGCTGGGACTATGGGCACGTGCCACCACATCCAGCTAATTTTTTGTATTTTTAGTAGAAATGGAGTTTCCCTGTGTTAGCCAGGATGGTCTTGATCTCCTGACCTCATGACCCGCCCGCCTCGGCCTCCCAAAGTGCTGGGATTACAGGCATGAGCCACCACATCTGACCAACCACTACTTTTTAAAAAGCTTTGTAAATACATATTTGTACCTGTTATCATGTGTTCATTTTCTCTCTAAACACCATCTTCTTTTGATCCTATAACATGTATTTTATTTGCATCAGGGTAGTCTGTAGAAATAATCATTCACTATAATAATCCATCTTCCCCACAACAAACTTGGTAATAAGCCATTTAAAAAAGAAAAAAGGTACAGTTTTTGCTTTTTATATAAATCCTACACTACGCCACAACAATTCTGCACCTTGCCTCTGTCACTTTCCAAATATCATCAAGATTTTTCTATATTAGGATCTATCAAGCCATGTCATTCTCTTTAATGACTACACAGTAAGCCATGCTATTGGACACACATGTTTAAACTATTGGTTCTCAGCCAGAGATGATTTTGCCCTTGCTCACACCCCTAGAGGACAGTTGATGATGTCTGGAGACATTTTTTTATTGTCACAACTGGGTGTAGGAAGATGCAATTGGTACTTAGGTGGTAGAGGCCAAGGACGCTGCTAAACATCCTGCAATGCATGGAACAGCCCCCCATAGCAAAGAATTTTGCACCCAAAAAGTCACTAGTTGTGGAGGTTGAAAAAACCCCAATCTAAACAGTTCATGATTTATGAATATTTAAATTGGCTACAATATTTGTCTTTATAAATAATGCTGCATAACATTCCATCTTTCAAATATATCACAATTTTATAGATAATTTCTAGGTATATAATTATTCCTCTACTATTTTGAATACTTTTTTTATTTTTTAAAAGCTGTGCCAGAATAAATATTTGATAATAAGCCTTTCTTCTTACTTTGGTGTTTTCCCAGAGATAATTAGATTCATAGAAGTAGGACTACTGGGTTAAAGGAGAATAACTTTTTTCTAGGGAATTATATAGGGTTCTTACTGTCATTATGAGTACGATGCTTTCCCCTGTTAAACGAAAACTTCAGACAAATTAAATTTAACAGAGTTTAACGGACTAAGAAAAAAAAAAGGATTAGCAGATCTGGCAGCCCCCAGAATCACAGCAGAATCAGAGAGACTCCAGGGATACCTCGTGGTCAGAACAAATTTATAGACAACAAAAGGAAAGTGACGTACAGAAATCGGAAGTGAGGTACAGAAACAGCTGGATTGGTTCAAACAAGCGTTTGTCTTGTTTGAACACCCAGCAGTGTATGAGTGGTTCAAGTATGGCGGCTAGGATTAGCCAAGACTCAGCTATTGTTATAGGCACATACTCCTAAATTAGGTTTTCAATCTTGTCTATCTATTAAGTTAGGTTATGGCTTCTCTACAAGGACTCAAATATAGAAGTACAGAGTCCTTTTCAGGCCATATTTAGTTCTCTTTAACACTTCCATTACATCTGATTATTGCCTTTAAGCAGGAGAATTATTGATTTTTACATAGTTATTTTATATCCAACCATCTAGTAATAGGTTTTGGTTGACATTCTTGGTACAGTGGTGCCAAGGGGTGTCTTGAGAGTGAAGGTGGCTTTAGCTTCCTTCTTATATCTGTTACTTTCACTCTCAAATCATGCCAAATGAATATATATGCTAAGATTTGTGTGCTTCACTGTAATCACAACTTCAGGACAAATCCTGAGCCCTCCTCCCTCCTCCAATCATATAACCAATCTAAGCCACATTCAGCCACTGTGAGTTTTATTATTATTTTATTACCTACAAATAATTTTTCTCCTCCTTTCCAACAGCTGTAACTCTTACTTATTAATGGCTTCAAAGTTTCCAGAACCATATTAAACTGTGATGGTTCTGGTAGACAGTCTTGTCTTCTTTCTCATATTTCTAGGAATATAGCTAAGATCTCAGTGTTAAATAAAACAAAAGATGCTCCCTGAACAATAGAGAGTCTTTATGATATTGAAAAAGTATCCTTTCCTGGTTTTCCAAAATGGATGTCTAATTTAATCAAGCCTTTTTTTCCCCAGCCTTGATGGTATGGTTTGCTTTTGAAAGTGGTACACACACAGCAAGCTAGAAAAAAAAAAAAAAACAGGCAGTGTGAGAGGTGGGAGGTTTGAATCCAGTCATAAGTTTTAGGTGTGAGTCACCAGGACCTTTCCCTTCCTCTCCTGGGTATTGTTCAGGCATTGCATGCAAACGCTGTCAGCTACCAACCAGTAAATATGAGCGTGGCTTTTCTGATGGGCACGCCCTTGGAAACAGGGTGGTTTTGTTCTGGTGAACAAAATCAAAGAGCTTGCTGAGGCTTGTAGTGAAAAAAAATTTAAAAACACTTCTCAGCGTAATTGAGAACACAGTAGACAAGACCATCCTAAAAGGGCCTTGCAAAGCAAGCAGGATGCTTTCCTCTTAATAGTTCTTAAATTTAATTAAACAGGAGTGACTAATCATCCCAGTTTGCTCAGGACTGAGCGGTTCCTGGTGACAGGAGACTTTCAGTGCTAAAACCTGGAAAGTCCAGAGGCTATCATTTAAGGATGATTTCAAAAGGCACAAGACATGTTTCTTCCCAGGATAGGTGAGAGGTTCATCAACGGTATCCCATCTACAAGTACCTCCTTTTTCCAGCTAAACTTTAGCAGGACTTTCCCATGTCTCAGATCATTCTTTGTTTCTGATAATAAAGTTCCCCTAAATAAACCACAATATCAGGCCTGACCAGAAACCGGGTAACTGCAAAATTATTTCACCTTTTACTACTCAGGCCTTTTGAAAAACAATCCTCCCCAGAGCACAAACTCCGGGCAGGAAAAACTGAATGCATTTCTCCTTTTGTCTTGTGATCACTAGCTGTACCTCTTCCCTAGAATATGCCTTCTCAATTTTCAGGCAAATTTTTAATAGAAAATATATAGCTATTCAAACCTAAGAATTAAGTTTCAAAATTGATTAGCCATTAACCCAGTAAAATCAGGTTCTCTCTCTTAGTTATCCCATAGAATCGTATTTCTGATTTGGAAGATCATCTAGACCAGCATTTCCCACATTTTAATGTGTGTGTCAATCATTTGATGACATAGAAATGTAGATTCTGAATCATAGCTCTGAGGTGGAGACCGAGACTACAAATGATAACACTGCTGGTTCATGGGTCACACCTGAGATAATGAGAATTTTATAGAATAATCTTCTCCACATTTCTTTGATCATGTATCACTAACAGTTTAAATAAATGTGAGTGTGGACTCAAAATATGTATATTAGTTACATTTTATACTCGTGTTAGTAAAGTATAATTTCATTTTTATTAAAAAATAAATAAATGTGAGCTCCAGCACATCACTATTTTGAGGACCTTGATCCTGATAACCCATCAATTATGTGACCATTCAGTGCATGCCTTATTGCTCCAGTGCATGCTTATATTAGTTATTCTATCTTTGCATAACTAATTGTTACAAAGTTCTTCCTTCCATTTTGTATCTATGCTTTGTATTCAAAGGTTTACCTCTGCAGGCATACAAAACAAGCCCAATCCCTCTTAACACTATTGCAATTCCTGTCACTGAAAATGGTCTGACTTCCTTAATATGTGAAGAGCTTCTATAAAACAATAAAAATAATACCAGCAACCCAGCAGGAAAAAAAATAAGCCAAGAATATTAAATATACATGGTGAATGAATGTTTTAAAATGAAAAGAAAATCAACCTCGCTCAAATAAGAGAAATATACATTAAAACTGTCATACAGCATTATTTTTCACTTGTCAAGATGGCAAAGGTAAGAAAAATCAAATAAATACATTTATGTTGGTGATGTTGAGGGCAAACAGGAACCTTCAGTACACATCACTGTGGTTATGTCAGTTGGTACAACCATCATGGCAGATGCTTAATGAGGCCATTAAAATTGGTTTTTTAAACAATATTTTTAAATGCTTATGATATAATACTAAGTTAACAAAATGATGCAAAACATAAATAGCATCACACCAGAAAAAAGTACTGAATGAAAATATATCAAAATAAAAACAATAGCTATTTCTGGATGGTGCACTAATATCACAGGTGATCCTAAATTTGTTCTTTACCCTAGTCAGCATTTTCAAAATTTACAAGCCTGTATAATTTAGAAAATGCTCCAGGGAGGTGATGAGAGACAACAAGTGGGCCTGGCTTTAAATTTCAGGCTTTTAAAGCTCACATTAAGAGATAATGGCTTACCACTTGAGTCCCTGGCTTACCTACACTCCTGGGGAAAACTGATAGAGTTGATTCTCATCATTTTTATAGAAAAATGTCCTATATAGTTGCTATGATCACTGAATTAGAGAGTACTAGACCATTGCTCCTAGGATAAATACAAGATTGTGTTCCTTCAAGCCTCTGGTCACAATATTTTGCTCAGTTGGTCAATACATGACTTTGTTTTATGTGTATTTCTCTTTAAAGATACCTTATTTAACATATATTGTTGATTAACATTGTACTCTAGGCCAACAGTGCTACAACTCATACCTGAATCAAGTTTATCTAATACACATATTTTCTCTGTAAACCACATCTCAGCTTTCTTACACTTAGGAACACTAGATAGCATTAGTGTATTATGGGTGGGAGCCATTTAAACAGTGAAATTACTCACATAAAGCACAAAAATGTGGAAAAAGTGGCACTAAATATATTGTGAAAAGGACATTTTCTTGTGAAACAAGAGAAAAAGGGCATCACTTCATTCAACCTCAGCTGGGAATGTGTGCATTGAGCAGCTCAAATTTTTTGCCACTCTACACATGTAATTCGTGGACATTACATCTGATTATTGCCTTTAAGCAGGAGAATTATTGATTTTTACACCACAAGTATTGATTTGGGGGTTAAAAATAAATTTTAGCAAGTAAATGAACTCACAAATAATTACAGTTACAGTTTTAAGGAAAATTCTTAAAAGAGCCAAACACCAACATTCTACAGCTACACTCCTTCAGGGAGTTGCTTAAAACTGAGCACCTTATAATTTATAAAGCATTTCCTCCACCCACAGAAAGCATTTTCCATAATGGAAATGAAAGTAATATATTTAATCAATCATTTTATTTAATATATTCATTGTCTTCAACAAATACCATTTCTTTTTATTATCCAATTAAATTCAAGCAGTGGTTACTGAGTAGCTCCACATAAAGAACACAGAGAATGATCTCAGCTGAAGCAATTTATGGTCCTCTTGGGTATGTGAGGGGAGGTTGAGGAAATCCTCAGTTCTAATGCAAGACAGACAGAATACAATCAAGGTCATCAAAAAGGCATCATGTGCATGAGACTGGTAAAAATATAATGTGATGAGGACAAAATGAAGGAGAAAGTGCATCCTTTTGGGATTGCTTGTAAAACTTGATGGAGATGGTGATATCTGAAACGACCTTGAAGGATTAGTAAGGTGGTAAGTGGAGCTATGGGAATGGAGTGGACAAGAAGCAGCTCAAGCAAGAGCACAGAGTGGAGACATCTTCCAGGAACAGGGTCAGAATCCAGCATGAGTGTAGGGTAGGTGAAAGGAATGACTTCCATTATTGCTGCAAAGCAAGCCATAGTGCCTTCAATGTGTTAGCAGAGAAGGGAACTGGAAGGTGAATGGCTAAATGAGGAAGGGAAAAGAGTCCAACTACCCTGATCCTACTTCTAGAAACTTCTTTGTTCATTCTCCTTTTACACTGTGGTGGTGCCTCTTTCCCATACATCTTTAACCTCCTTAATTAGACTGCATAGGAGACAAGCAGGGATCATGCCTTACCCTTTTTAGCTCCCTCCCTCTGCCTTCTGCCCACACTTCCCAATACACAACACACCCTAACATACAAAAGATCACCCTACACCAACGCCTGCATGTCACCAGCCTTCAATAAATATTTAGTCATTCACTAATTGGCTTTACAAACAAACACACTAAGCCTTTAACAAGCCCTGGTCTTTTCCCTACAAATACAGGTTGTTCTCACGAGTAGTTGGCTAAACTTTGTAACTAGGAAGTAAATATCCCTGAACTTCCACAGAATATATGTGTGTGGACAATAAGAATCTTTGAAAGTTCCCTGTTGACTGTAGCCAGAGAAAGAAAAAAAAAAGAATCTTTGAAAGTGCCACAGTATTATCTGTATCTACCTAAAACTGAACATTAAGTGTTCAGTAGAATCTCTAACTCTTGCAATTAAACTAGTAAATGTATATGTATGCCCTTAAAATCCTAATTTTTAGGCTGTTACATTCAGGCACCTTGATTCTATAATTCCTTAGAAGTTAGTATAAATATTCATATAGTTCTAGGATTGTCTCTTGGAGTTTATAATATTACAGGAGGTTACACACATCCAAACATTCTTGTGTAGAAACAGGTTTTTTCTTTTCCATTTTTTTTTTTTTGAGAGAGGGTCTCACTCTGTTGCCCAGACTGCAGGGTAGTGGCATGATTAGAAACAGGTTTTCTACATAAAAGTGTGTTAATCACAAATAGTTTATTCTATTCCCAATAAATTATTTTAATTATACAATATTTTAATAAGCCAATTTATTAACTGCTCAAATAGGAATGTTTTTGGTGGCATAATTTCAAAGAATACTAAAAACAGTAAATATTTACATTTGAGTATATCTAATGTAAAAAGCCTGTAACTTACAAATGAATTTTAGCCTATTACTTATTGCTTTTAAAATCGAATTTTCTATTAGAAGAAAGAGGTATATTTCAAAATACACACTTCTGCAGTCAAATTATTGTACTTACTGTTTCAAAACCTCGATGTGGATGATCAGGAAATCCTCCTGGTCTACCTCCTTTAAATTCATCAAACAGTAAAAACGGATCCAGATTTTTTAACTGAAATAAAAATAAAATTTGCAGATTAGATATGTCTTTTAAGCCACAAGCATAGCCAACGAGCAACTTTTTACAACAAAAATTGCTTTCAGAAAGAACTCCTTATACACACTGATATGGTTTGGTTCCATGTCCCAAAATCTCATCTTTAGCTCCCATAATTCCCATGCGTTGTGGGAGCAACCTGGTGGGAGATGATTGAATCGTGGGAGCGGGTCTTTCCCATGCTGTTCCTGTGATAATGAATGGGTCTCACAAGATCTGAGGGTTTTTGCTGTTGTTTTTTTGTGTCTTGCTCTGTCTCCAGGCTGGACTGCAGTGGCGCAATCTCGGCTCACTGCAATCTCCGCCTCCTGGGTTCAAGCGATTCTTCCGCCTCAGCCTCCCGAGTAGCTGGGAC
>CAUYLG010065541.1:0-34598 GCA_963573385.1 Cacajao melanocephalus
TTAAGTGGTGGCGTTTTTGACAGCATAAAGACTGGATAGTATGTTCCAAGGTGAGTGGGTTTTAGTTAAACAACTTATGCATATTGAGGATCTAGGAGGTAAAGATGGATTAAAGATTTAAACATGAGGCCTAACACCATACAAACTCTAGAATAAAACCTAGGCAGTATCATTCAGGACATAAGCATGGGCAAGGACTTCATGACTAAAATACCAAAGCAATGGCAACAAAAGTCAGAATAGCCAAATGGGATCTAGTTAAACTTAAGAGCTTCTGCACAGCAAAAGAAACAATCAGAGTAAACCAGTAACCAACAGAATGGGAAAAATATTTCACAAGCTACCCATCTGACAAAGGGCTAATATCCAGAATCTACAAAGATCTAAAGCAGATTTACAAGAAGAAAAACAACCCCATCAAAAAGTGGGCAAAGGATATGAACAGATACTTTTCAAAAGAAGACATTTATGTGGTCAACAAACATATGAAAAAATGCTCATCATCACTGGTTATTAGAGAAATGCAAATCAAAACCACAATGAGATACCATCTCACACCAGTTAAAATGATGATCATTAAAAAATCAGGAGACAATAGATGCTGGAGAGGATGTGGAGAAATAGGAATGCTTTTACATTGTTGTTAGTAGGAGTGTACATTAGTTCAACCATTGTGGAAGACAATGTGGTGATTCCTTAAGGATCTGTAAACAGAAATACCATTTGACCCAGCAATCCCATTACTGGTTATATTCCCAAAGGATTATAAATCATTCTATTATAAACACACGTGCACATGTATGTTCATTCTGGCACTGTTTGCAATAGCAAAGCCCTGGAACCAACCCAAATGCCTATCAATGATAGACTGGATAAAGAAAATGTGGCACATATACACCATGGAATACTATGCAGCCATAAAAAACGATGAGTTTATATCCTTTTCAGGGACATGGATGAATCTGGAAACCATCATTCTTAGCAAACTAACACAAGAACAGGAAACCAAACACCGCATGTTCTCATTTATAGGTGGGTGTTGAACAATGAGAACACATGGACACAGGGAGGGAAACATCACCCACTGGGGCCTATTGGAGGAGAGGAGGAGCAGGGGGAGGGGAGGAGTGGCAGGGGGTGGGGAGGTTGGGGAGGGGTAACATTGGGAGAAATGCCTGATGTAGGTGACAGGGGGATGGATGTAGCAAACCACCATAGCATGTGTGTACCAGTGCAACTGTAAGTTCTGCACATGTCCCCCGAACTTAAAGTATAAAAAATAATTGTTTTTGGACTCTGAAGTTGGAGCCACAGTTCGGTCAAAAATTCATGCAGACCCAACCTTAAAGTTGAATTTTATATATAAGTTTTCCCTGAGTTGTCTAGAATATATTACTACAGCTATTAGAGCATTTTGATGACTTCTGTATTGATTTATTTGTTTGTGCTTTGATGGTTCCTTGGGTGTCACAAGCCTTCACTAAGTCTCTAACATGTCTGTGCCTTGACTAGGCTGCCGTAGTTCCTCTCTGACATAGTCTTTAAAATTGCTCTCTGTCTAGTGAGTTCCTGTTTACTTTTCAAGTCACAGCTCAAATGTCACACGTTCTGCATATATTCCTCAATTTAATTAACTTAGTTATTCAATTATTCGTATTTTTTTAAACATATGTTCTAGTGCTCTGTAAAGGGTGTTTTAAATGCTTTAGTGTAGAGATCTATATGTACTATCTGTCACACTTGTTTGTAAGCTCTTGTCCTTGAGGACAAGAACGAGAGACCACTTCTGTGTAACCCTGACGTGTAGCTCAGTTCTGGATGCTGAGCAGGTGTTCAATGCTCGGTCACTTTATTTGGTGCATATTATAGGCTGAATTATCCCCCTCACTTCCAAATTCATATATTGAAGTCACAATCCCCAGTACCCCATAATGTGACTGCATTTGGAGACTAGGTCTTTAAAGAGGTAATCAGGGTTACATGAGGTCAGTGGTGATCCCTCATCCGATATGACCGATGTTCCTATAAGAAAATGAGACTAGGATACAGATACTGCACAGGAGGAAGAGCGTGTGGAAACCGGAAGGAGGCAGACACCCATGAGCCAAGGAGAGAAGCCTCAGAACAAAACTAACTCTGCCAACGCCTTCCTCTCAGACTTCTGGCCTCCAGAATTGTGAAAAAATAAGTTTCTGTTGTTTAATCCACCCAGTTTATAGTACTTTGTTGAGGCAGCCCTAGTGAGCAAGTGCAGTGCCCATGAACACTCTTTCTCATTGTGTTCTCTGCCAAAAGCAATCAGTGGATCCATATTCCAAAATCTTTTATTTCAATGTTTTTCATTTCATGTGTATTGCATTTCCTCATAAAACCTGCAAGCACCCTTCATCTAGCTCTGTGTCTCACTCACCTCTGTTCATCATTTCGGTATCTCTCCAGTTGAAAATGGCCAAGCTGACAGTAACTTCTTTTAAGGATACACTGTTTCACTAAAGCTTGATTTTAATCTTCCACTTTTCACTACAGAGGATGTTGGCTAGAAAGAAAATATGTGTATGTGTCCCTGTTTTGGAAGATGAGAACCTAACCTGTGCAATTTCACCACCAACTGCTTTTAGGGGCCGTTTTTCTAGTCATTGTTTGTTGTTAATTTTGAAATTTTTTTTCATTCATTTTATTCTAATTTCTAACGCTTTTCAAGTTGCATCTTTGGGATGTTGCTAACTTCTTCCTGGCCCTGAGCATGTAATTGCTATGTATATCTCTTAAAAATGTAACATTGTTTTTAATAGCTAACAGACTTGTAATTGCAACCTTTGTGTCTCATCATGTGGACTCCACCAGATTTTTCTTTCTGTTTATCTTTGAATGCTCGACACTCTCGCATTTTCAGGAACTGCGTTATAATCCTTTTCCAACTGTCTTCCAGCTATTAAATGTACAGTACACAACAAGGAGTACATTTAACCAATGTGTTCTCCAAAAAGTAGCTTTGAGCATGGAACATCAAAAGCAAAATTAGTTTGGCAATCTTAAGACAACATCTGTTCAGGGATTTTTTTCCCCCCCACACCATGAGGGGGAGCAAAAAGAAATAAATGTATACTATATGGCACATTTTTAAAAATCAAAGAAAGCTGTTTTGTGAAAAAGGAATGAAAGGATACCCAAGACAGAAAAAATAGATGGAATTACATGCTGCCCCAAAGACAAATTCACATTTTATCCTGTTCTGCCTACTGAGTGCTTATACAGGTGGCAACAGAAATATGGGGTGATTTGCAACACTTTCATTGTGCTCCCCAGTCCTCAATAAGCATCAATTACCATTGGGCAAATGACTTTCTCCAAATATATCTGAGCAGTCATATATTTCCATTATTCTGCACTTAGTTTCAATGACCCAACTGTAGATAAAACGCCATGTGCGTGTGCCTGCTGCGACATTCATTGAGGCAACTGCACCTGTTAGGAGAATGTTTCTGCTTATTACAAACATTTGGCGAACATTGAGGCCATGTCCACAGAAGGCAATTACTTTTAAATTAATACTGGATCGTTTGCCTTCAAATATTGCTCTTCTCAGTTATCCATGTTCCTTAAATACAAAGTAAAAAAAAAAAAAGTGAAAGCGGAATGTTTTTTTCAAGCAATCCAGGCCTATAAGGCGGCTGGTTTTGATATAAAGTGGCCTTGCCACGGTTCTGGAGGCACTAGCAAGCTCCATCCAGGTACTTAGCATTTATTCATGCTCATGCTACTCCTGCTAATTTATCCCTGAATCTTTTTGAGACGATGCAACTGAGCTTTCCTTAGAGCTTTGTAAGTCCTCTAATTTCATCTCCCTGACTCTACCACTTTGTCCCTTGCTCTGAAGTTGGAGGAATAGTGATAAGGAAAGGGAGAGAGAAATGGAACTAATATCTCCTTTTCGAGCCATGCATAGCAGAATAGAATTGAATGGATATGGCAGAGAGGAATGGATCAGTTAGATGTTGGGTCTATCACCTCAATATTTACCTAACATACCGGCAGATATCTACTCTCTACCCGTCCACTGTTGGCTCACTTATAGTCTTTATTAAGGACCTGGACAACTGTGGCACTCTCAAAGCTTGTTGCTACCTCTAATAATCTCTTCTCCTCCAATTTATCTACTTTTATCAAATCATCTTCCTGAAACAGATCACGTCACATAGTTCCTTGAATTAAGATCTCTGATGGCTTTCCACTGCTAAGGGGAGAACATGAGCTTTTGTGTCAGACTTGATGTTGAATCCAACTTCTGCTATTTAATAGTTGTGGTTAGCTTTAAAGAAAGCTGCTTCGCATCTCTAAGCCTTGGTCTCCTCAACTATAAAATGGAAAAAATCACACCTTCCTCATAATTTGTGAGAATTAAATTAAGATACCTTTGGCACCTAGCATACTGCAGTGAGGCTTTGTATCCAAACCTTTATCTCACTCTTTTCCTTCTTTCTTCCCACTTTGAACGTATTCTCCATATCCTCTCTAGTATCCCTCTAGTAACAACCTTCTTAGAGTTGCACAGTTTCTTTCTTTCTGTAAAAACAAACAAAATCATAACCTCCCCAACGAGTTGTTCCTGCCATTATATTGACTTTCACTATCTTTTCTCAGTCCCTCCACCTGTCCCTGTCTCCCCCTCACCCAAACATTCAGCTGATGTCCTCCATTTTTCACTGGGAAAATAAGACACTTCATTGAGAAACATGCAAAGAATGTATTTTATTGAGAAAACAGAAGTTTCATTAGAGTAGAACTCTTTCCATTTTCTGCTAAAACTACAAATATCATTTGCTCGATGCACTTATTTTACATTTGCCTTCCTATTTTGTAGGAGAATTGCCTCTGATCCTTGGAATATAAAGTTCTCCGCCTGTCCTCTGTGCCTTTCCAAAGACTGACCCCGCATGGTGTGTCAGCATCCCAGCCTCTTCCAGATCTTTCCCAATAATAGAAAAATATGCTCTGTCTTCCCTCTTCCCATTAAAAACAAATTATTTGACCTCATATCCTTGTCTAGCCCTGTTTCATTGCTCTGTGTCAGCACAGACCTGCAGAAGAGAGTTATCAATCTCACCGTTATTTGCTTCTCATCTATTCACCTATGATTCCCTCTTCAATCTACTTTTAATTTGGCTTTGGCTTCCAATAAAACCACCCCTGCCCAAGTCATCAAAAAATCTTCATGCTGCTGAATCTAGTGGGCATTTCTCTGCCGCTGTGGTACCTGACTTCTCAGAAGCCTTTGACCCAGCTTTTTAAATAATCTCTTTTCTGTTTCCATGATGCCAAAGCTATCTTGAATTTATTTGTTTTATTTAGCTTACATATACGCATATATATATGCGTATATGTATTTATGTTTATATATACACACGTATGTTACTAAGTGTAGTATATTTCACATAGATATGACACAATACCATTTATGAGAAACCTCTATTTTCTTCATTTGGATACCATTATCATGCCACAATATTATTGATAAAATGTGATTATTTGTAGGTTAAAAACATCATTTATTTTAGGTTCAGTAGTACATATGCAGGCTTGTTATATAGTTAAACTGCGTGTCAGTCTCTCTCTGTTGCCCAGGCTGGAGTGCAGTGGCACGATCTCGGCTCATTGCAACCTCCGCCTTTCTGGTTCAAGTGATTCTCCTGCCTCATCCTCCCAGAGAGCTGGGACTACAGGCGTGCACCACCACATCAGGCTATTTTTTGTACTTTTAGTAGAGACAAGGTTTTGCCATGTTGGCCAGGCTGTTCTCAAACTCCTAACCTTAGGTGATCCACCTGCCTCAACCTCCCAAAGTGCTGGGATTACAGGCGTGAGCTACCGTGCCAGCCTGATAGGTAATTTTTTGATTCGCTCTCCTCCCATTTCCACCTTCAAGTAGACCCCAGTGTCTGCTGCTTTTTTTCTTTGTGTGCATGTGTACTCAATGTTTAGCTTTTAATTATAAGTGAGAAGATGGATGTGATACTTGATTTTCTATTTTTCCATTAGTTTGCTTAGGATAATGGCCTCCAGCTCCATCCACGTTCCTGCAAAAAACATAATCTCATTCTTTTTATGGCTGTGTAGTATCCTATGGCATACATGTACCTTCTTTTCTTTATCCAGTCTACCATTAATGGGCGTTTAGGTTGAGTCTATGTCTTTGCTCTTGTAAGTAGTGCTGCAACGAACATACACATGCATGTGTCTTTAGGGTAGAATGATTTATATTCCTTTGGGTACATACCCAATAAGTAGATTGCCAGTTCAAATGGTAATTCTGTGTTAAGTTCATTGAGGACTTGCCATACTGCTATCTATAAGGGCTGAACTATTTTACATTCCCACTAGCAGTGTATAAATGTTCCCTTTTCTCTGCAACCTCACCAGCATCTGTTGTTTTTTGACTTTTTAATAATAATTATTCTGACCAGTGTGAGATGCTCTCTCATTGTGGCTTTAATGTCTCATTGTGGCATGGTTTTGCATTTCTCTAATGATTAGTGATGTTGAGCACGTTTTCATATGTTTGTTGGCTGCTTGTATGTCTTCTTTGTCTGTTCATGTCCTTTGCCTGCTTTTTAATGGGGTTGTTTGTTTTGTTGTTAATTTGAGTTCCTTATGTATTCTGGATATTAGACCTTTGTCAGATGCATAGTTTGCAATTATTTCTGGCATCTGTAGGTTGCTTGTTTACTCTAGTGATAGTTTATTTTGCTGTGCAAAATTTCTTTAGTTTAATGAGGTCCCATTTGTCAATTTTTGATTCAGTTTCCATTGCTTTTGGTGTCTTTGCCATGAAATCTTTGCCAGGTTCTATGTTCAGAATTGTATTTCCTAGGTTATCTTCCAGGATTTATATAATTTTAGCTTTCATATTTAAATCTTTCATTGAACTTGAGTTGGTTTTTGTATATGATGTACAAAAGGGGTCCAGTTTTAATTTTCTTCATATGGCTAGCCAGTTATTCCGGCATCATTTATTGAATAGGAAGTCTTTTTCCCATTGTTTATATATGTTGACTTTGTTCAATATTGGATGGATATAGGTGCATGGCATTATTTCTGCGCTCTCTATTTTGTTCCATTGGTCTATGTGTTTTTGTACTATTACCATGCTATTTTTGTTATTATAGCCTTGTAGCATAGTTTGAAGTTGGGTAACATGATGCCTCCAGCTTTGTCCTTTTTGCTTAGGATTGCCTTGTCTATTTGGGATCTTTTTTGGTTCCATATGAATTTTAATTAATTAATTAATTTTTAAATTATACTTTAAGTTCTGGGGTACATGTGCAGATCTTGCAGGATTATTACATAGGTATATACATGCCATGGTGGTTTGCTGCCTTCATCCCCCCGTCGCCTACATTAGGTGTTTCTCCTAATGATATCCCTCCCCAATCTTCCCAGTCCCTGCTCTTCCTCCACTAGCATGCCAACCCCCAACAGATCCCAGTGTGTGATGCTCCCCTCCCATGGTCCATGTGTTCTCATTACTCAACACCCACTTATGAGTGAGAACATGTGGTGTTTGGTTTTCTGTTCTTGTGTCAGTTTGCTGAGAATGATGGTTTCCAGATTCATCCATGTCCCTGCATAGGACATGAACTCATCCCTTTTTATGGCTGTATAGTATTCCATGGTGTATATGTGCCACATTTTCTTTATCCAGTCTATCATAGATAGGCATTTGGGTTGGTTCCAAATCTTTGCTATTGCAAACAGTGCTGCAAGGAACATACATGTTCCTTGGAACATATAAGGAACATACATGTGTCTTTATAATAGAATGATTTACAATCCTTTGGGTATATATCCAGTAATGGGATTGCTGGGTCAAATGGTATTTCTATTTATAGATCCTTGAGGAATCACCACATTGTCTTCCACAATGGGTGAACTAATGTACACTCCCACTAACAATGTAAAAGCATTCCTATTTCTCCACATCCTCTCCAGCATCTGTTGTCTCCTGATTTTTTAATGATCATCATTTTAACTGGTGTGAGATGGTATCTCATTGTGGTTTTGATTTGCATTTCTCTAATGACCAGTGATGATGAGCATTTTTTCATATGTTTGTTGACCACATAAATGTCTTCTTTTGAAAGTGTCTGTTCATATTCTTCACCCACTTTTTGATGGGGTTGATTTTTCTTATAAATCTGCTTTAGTTCTTTGTAGATTCTGGATATTAGCCCTTTGTCAGATGGGTAGCTTATGAAATATTTTTCCCATTCTGTTGGTTACTGGTTTACTCTAATGATTGTTTCTTTTGCTGTGCAGAAGCTCTTAATTAGATCCCACTTGTCTATTTTGACTTTTGTTGCCATTGCTTTGGTGTTTTAGTCATGAAGTCCTTGCCTATGCCTCTGTCCTGAATGGTGTTGCCTAGGTTTTCTTCTAGAGTTTTTATGGTGTTAGGTCTTATGTTCAAATCTTTAATCCATCTGGAGTTAATTTTTGTGTAAGGTGTAGGGAAGGGGTCCATTTTCAGCTTTCTGCACATGGCTAGCCAGTTTTCCCAACACCATTTATTAAACAGGGAATCCTTTCCCTATTGCTTGTTTTCGTCAGGATTGTTGTCAAAGATCAGATGGTTGTAGATGTGTGGCATTGCTTCCAAGGCCTCTGTTCTGTTCCATTGGTCTATATCTCTGTTTTGGTACCAGTACCATCCGTTTTGATTACTGTAGCCATGTAGTATAGTTTGAAGTCAGATAGTGTGATGCCTCCAGCTTTGTTCTTTTTGTTTAGGATTGTCTTGTCTATGCTGGCTCTTTTTTTTTGGTTCATAGAAAGTTTAAGGTGTTTCTTTACAGTTCTCTGAAGAAGGTCAATGGTAGCTTGATGGAGATAACATTGAATCTATAAATTACTTTGGGCAGTAAGGCCATTTTCACGATATTGATACTTCCTAACCATGAGTATGGACTGTTTTTACATCTGTTTATGTCCTCTCTTATTTCCTTGAGCAGTGGTTTGTAGTTCTCCTTGAAGAGGTCCTTTACATTATTTGTTAGTTGTATTCCTAGGTATTTATTCTCTTTGTAGCAATTGTGAATGGAAGTTAACTCAGGATTTGGCTCTCTGCTTGTCTGTTATTGGTGTATAGGAATGCTTGTGATTTTTGCACATTGATTTTGTATCCTGAGACTTTGCTGAAGTTGCTTATCACCCTAAGGAAATTTTGGACTGAGACAATGGATCTTCTAAATATACAATCATGTCATCTGCAAATAGAGACAATTTGACTTCCTCTTTTCCTAATTGAATACCCTTAATTTCTTTTTCTTGCCTGATTGCTCTGGTTAGAACTTTCAATAATATGTTGAATAGGAATGGTGAAAGAGGGCACCCTTGTCTAGTGCCAGTTTTCAAAGGGAATGCTTCTGGTTTTTGCCCATTCAGTATGATATTGGCTGTGGGTTTGTCATAAATACCTTTTATTATTTTGAGATATGTTCCATCAATACCTAGTTTATTAAGAGTTTTTAGCATAGAAGTGCTGTTGAATTTTGTCAAAGGGCTTTTCTGCATCTGTTGAGATAATCATGTGATTTTTGTCTTTGGTTCTGTTTATGTGATGGATTACGTTTATAGATATGCATATGTTGAACCAGGCTTGCATCCCCAGGATGAAGCCTACTAGATCGTGATGGATAAACTTTTTGATGTGCTGTTGCAGTTTGTCAGTATTTTATTGAAGATTTTTGCATTGATATTCATCATGGATATTGGCATGAAATTTTCTTTTTTAGTTGTGTCTCTGCCAGGTTTTGGTATCTGGATAATGTTGGTCTCATAAAACCAGTAAATAAATTAGGGAGACGTTTTATGTTGGTCTCATAAAACCAGATAAAATGAGTTAGGGAGGATTCCCTTTTTTGTATTGTTTGGAATAGTTTCAGAAGGAATGGTACCAGCTCCTCTTTGTACATCTGGCAGAATTTGGCTGTGAACCTGTCTGGACCTGCACTTTTTTTGGTTGGTAGGCTACTAATTGCTGCCTCATCTTCAGACCTTGTTATTGGTCTATTCAGGGATTCATCTTCTTCCTGGTTTAGTCTTGGGAGGGTGTAAGTTTCCAGGAATTTATCAATTTCTTCTAGATTTACTGATTTATGTGCATAGAGTTGGTTGTAGTAATCTTTTATGGTAGTTTGTATTTCTGTGGAATTGGTGATGATATCCTCTTTATTATTTTTCATTTCATCTATTTGATTTTACTCTCTTTTCTTTTTTCATTAGTCTGACTAGTGGTCTATCTATTTTGTTGATCTTTTCAAAAAAACCAGCTCCTGGATTCATTGATTTTTTTGAAGGGATTTTTGTGTCTCTAACTCCTTCAGTTCTCCTCTGATCTTAGTCATTTCTTGTCTTCTGCTAGCTTTTGAATTTATTTGATCTTGCTCCTCTTGTTCTTTTAATCATGATGATAGGTTGTCAATTTTAGATCTTTCCTCCCTTCTCATGTGGGCATTTAGTGCTATAAATTTCCCTCTAGACACTGCTTTCAGTGTGTCCTAGAGATTCTGATACGTTGTGTCTTCATTCTCATTGGTTTCAAAGAACATCTTTTATTCTGCCTTCATTTCACTATTTATCCAGTAGTCATTCAGGGGCAGGTTGTTCAGTTTCCAAGTAGTTGTGTAGTTTTGAGTGAGTTTCTTAATCCTGAGTTCTAATTTAGTTACACTGTGGTCTGAGAGACTGTTATGATTTCCGTTCTTTTTCATTTGCTGAGGAGTGACTTACTTCCAATTATGAGTCAATTTTAGAGTAAGTGCGATGTGGTGCTGAGAAGAATGTATATTCTGTGGATTTGGGGTGGAGAGTTCTGTAAACATCTATTAAGTCTGCCTGGTCCAGATCTGTGTTCCTGGATATCCTTGTTAATTTTCTGTCTCATCGATCTGTCTAATATTGACAGTGGAGTGTTAAAGTCTCCCACTATTATTGGGTGGGAGTCTAAGTCTCTTTGTAGGTCATTAAGAACTTGCTTTATGTATCTAGGTGCTCCTGTATTGGGTGCATATATATTCAGGAGACTTAGCAATTCTTGTTGCATTGATCCCTTTACCATTATGTAATGCCCTTCTTTGTTTCTTTGATCTTTGTTGGTTTAAAGTTCATTTTATCAGAGACTAGGATTGCAACCCCTACTTTTTTTTTGCCCTCTATTTGCTTGGTAAATCTTCCTACTTCTCCTTATTTTGAGTCTATGTGTGTCTTTGCACATGAGATGGGTCTCCTGAATATAGCACACCAATGGGTTTTGTCTTTTTATCCAATCTGCCAGTCTGTGTCTTTAGATTGGGGCATATAACCCATTTACATTTAAGTTTATTTTTGTTATGTGTGAATTTGGTCCTGCCATTTTGATACTAGCTGGTTGTTTTGCCCTTCAGTTGATGCAGTTTCTTCATTGTGTTGATGGTCTTTACTATTTGGTGTGTTTTTGCAGTGGCTGTTACTGGTTGTTCCTTTCCATGTTTAGTGCTTCCTTCAGGAGCTCTTGTAAGGCAGGTCTGGTGGTGACAAAATCTCTCAGCAATTGCTTGTCTGTAAAGGATTTTATATCTCCTTCATGTATGAAGCTTAGTTTGGCTGGATATGAAATTCTGGGTTGAAAGTTCTTTTCTTTAAGGATATTGAAAGTTGGCGCCCACTCTCTTCTGGCTTGTATGGTTTCTGCTGAGAGATCGGCTTTTAGTCTGATGGACTTCCCTTTGTGGGTGACATGATATTTCTAGCTGCCCTTAGCATTTTTTTCCTTCGTTTCAACCCTGGTGAATCTGACGATTATGTGTCTTGGGGTTGCTTTTCTTGAGGAATGTTTTTGTAGTGTTCTCTGTATTTCCTGAATTTGAATGTTGGCCTGCCTTGCTAGGTGGGGGAAGTTCTCCTGGATAATATCCTGAAGAGTGTTTCCCAGCTTGGATTCATTCTCCCCATCGTATTTGGGTATACCCATCAAACGTAGATTAGGTCTTTTCACATAATCCCATATTTCTTGGAGGCTTTGTTCATTTCTTTTCACTCTTTTTTTCTCTTATCTTGCCTTCTCATTTTATTTCATTGAGTTGATCTTCAATCTCTGATATCCTTTCTTCTGCTTAATCAATTCCGCTATTGAAACTTGTGTATACTTCATGAAGTTCTCTTGCTGTGTTTTTCAGCTCCATCAGATCATTTATGTTCTTCTTGAAGCTGATTATTCTAGTTTGCATTTCGTCTAACCATTTTCCAAAGTTCTTTGCATTGGGTTAGAACATGTTCTTTTCGCTCAGAGAAGTTTGTTATTACCCACCTTCTGAAGCCTGCTTTCGTCTATTCATCAAACTCAATTCTCCATCCAGGTTTGTTCCCTTGCTCATGAGGAGTTATGATCCCTTGGAGGAGGAGAGGCATTCTGGTTTTTGGTGATTTTATCCTATTTGCACTGGTTTCTTCCCATCTTCATAGACTTATCTACCTTTGGTCTTTGAAGTTGGTGACTTTCAGATGGGTCTCTGAGTGACCCGTCCTGCTGACGGTCCACTCCAGGCCCTGCTTGCCTGAGAATCACCCACAGGGACTGCAGAACAGTTACTCTGAGTTTCTTTTTCTGCTATCTTCGTCCCAGAAGGGTACCCGCCAGATGTCAGCCGGAGCTGTGCTGGGAGCTCCATTGCTCCCTTCAGAGCTGCTAGGCAGGGATGATTAAGTCTGTTGCAGTGGAACTCACCACAGCCCCTTTTCCCAGGTGCTCTGTCCCAGGAAGGTGGGGCTTTATTTGTAAGTCCCTGATGGGATGCTGCCTTTTTTCAGAGATGCCCTGCACAGTAAGGAGGGAGATTAACCTGGTACCTCAGTTGGAAATGTGGAGATCACTCACCTTCTGCATCACTGCTGCTGGGAGCTGTGCTCTGGAGCTGTTCCTATTTGGCCATTTTGGTGGAAGTTCACTTAATTAATTTTTTGAGATAGAGTCTCACTCTGTCACCCAGGCTGGAATGCAGTGACATGATCTGAGCTCACTGCAACCTCTGCCCCCCCTCCTGGGTTCAAGTGATTTTCGTGCCTCAGCCTCTCCAGTAGCTCAGCCTACAAGCTCGTGCCATCATGCCAGGCTAATTTTTGTATTTTTAGTAGAGACAGGATTTCACCATATTGGCCAGGCTGGTCTAGAAGTCATGGATTCAAGCAATCCACCCACTTCAGCCTCCCAAAGTGCTGGGATTACAGATGCAAGCCACTGTGCTTGGCCTCATTTGAATTTTAAAATAGTTTTTTCTAGTTCTGTGAAGAATATCAGTGGAAGTTTAATAGAAATAGAATTGAATCTATAAGTTGCTTTGGGTAGTATGGCCATTTTAATGATATTAAGTTTTCCTATCCATGAGCATGGGATGTTTTTCTATTTGTTTGTGTCATTTTTGATTTCTTTGAGCAGTGTTTCATAGTTCTCCTTGTAAAGATTTGTCACCTACTTGGTTAGCTGTATTCCTAGGTATTTCATTTTTTGGTTGGGGCAATTGTGAATGAAATTGCATTCCTGCTTTGGTTCTTGGTTTGACTGTTGTTGGTGTATAAGAATATTAGTGAATTTTGCCACTGACTTTGTATACTGAGACTTCATTGATGTTGTTTATCAGCTTAAGGAGCTTTTGGGCTAAGACTATGGAGTTTTCTAGATGTAGGATCATGTCGTCTGCAAACAGGGACAGTTTGACTTCCTCTTTCTGGTTAGATACTTTTATTTCTTTCTCTATAACTTGCTGGACACATACACCTACCCAAGATTGCACAAGGAAGAAATTGAATCCCTGCACAGACTAATAAGCTCTGAAATGGAATCAGTAATAAAAAACTTACTATCCAAAAAAGCCAAGAACCAGATGAATTGACAGGTGAATTCTACCAGATGTACAAAGAAGAGCTGCTACAATCCCTGCTGAAATTATTCCAAAAATTGAGGAGAAGGGACTTCTCCCTAACTCATTCTATGAGACCAGCATCATCCTGATACCAAAATATGGAAGAAACACAACAAGAAAATAACACTTCAGGCTGATATTTTTGATATACATTGATGCAAAACTCCTCAACAAAATACTTGCAAACTGAGTTCATCAGCACATCAAAAAGCTTATTCACCATGATCAAGTAGGCTTTATCCCTGAGATGCAAGGTTGGTTCAACAAATGAAAATCAATAAATATGATTCAACACATAAATAGAACTAAAGAACAAGCCACATGATTGTTTCAACAGATGCAGATAAGGCTTTTGATAAAATTCAATACACCTTCATGTTAAAAACTCTCAATATACTAGGTATTGAAGGAACATTCCACAAAATAATAAGAGCCATCTACAACATCATACTGACTGAGCAAAAGCTGGAAGCATTCCCCTTGAAAACTGGCACAAGACAAAAATGCCCTCTCTTACCACTTGTATTAAACATAGCATATTTTTATTTTTAATTGACAAATAAAATTTTATATATTTATGGAGAATATAATGTATTGATATCTCTAAACACACATTGTCCAATGATTAACTCAAGTAAATTCACATATCTAGTACCTCATGTACTTATCATTTTTTTGGATGGGAACATTTAAAATCTGCTGTTTTAGCAATTTTGAAATATATGGTACATTATTATTAACTATGGTCACTATGCTATGCAATAAATCACTAACAGTTATTCCTCTTTTCTAAATGAAACTTTGTACCTTTAGACCAACATGCTTATATTTCTATTTTCTTAATTAGTGGCCCTTTTTTATTCTCCTTTATCTTGTTTTCTGCCTATTTTATTGTATTTAACCATGTTGGATATTATTGTAACAGGGATCCATTGCCTGTTATTTTCCTTATGTAGTGTCTTCATTTATTTCTATGACTTTGCATATAATATTACCTATGTCTTATCTATGTATTTATATTATATATATATAGATCACCTGTACAAATTTAGCCTCTGATCTATCTATACATCTAACTTCCCATCTAATAATTGCCTTTTAAAAATGTTACAGGAATTCCCAACTTAGTATCTCAAAAATGGAGCTCCTAATTCCCACCATCCCCTCCAAGATCACTGTTCTTTTCCTCACTTAAATGAAAGTCATTATGATCTACAATATTTGGATTTGGGGACTAAAGGAAGGTACATGAGCATCAGGATCCTGCTGTTTGCAGGACCATGAATAATAACATCCTCTGTCTCTGACCTAGGAGTCTCGGGTTTTCTGCCAACATCAGTGAAACTGTGACAGACTAACCTGCTAGCGTGCAAGTGGGATAAATCTCAAACTCTTCATAGTTTGTCAAATGGGTTTTGGCAAGCAATTTCAAAAAATTAGAGACATATTCTTTGCTTTGCCAAAATATTTCTTTTAATAACCATTTAGGTTAGTTACAATATTATGTGATTTACAAAAGTTCCTCAACATGCTTCTTCTACCTTCCTCCAAACCCTACATGCACTCTTTCCAGGAATGTATGCTAATGTATATATCCATATATTTAGAAATGTATGCCAAGGAAGACAATAACCTACTTTGCAAATATTACTGCAGTCTATAAATAATGAAGTGTCAAGAGAGTGAAAAAGTTTTTCATGTACTTTTTGACTGATTTTGCATTGGCATCCTCAGAAGGCCCTATTCTACATCTTACTATATAATCAGTATGAGAACAAAATAATGTACTCTATATTTAATGATATCAAGTAAGTCATTTTCATATATACAGGAAAATATATACATATAGAATTCTGCTTTCACGATTAATTGTTTTGAAAGCATAATTGACACCTATGTATATTTTCAAAGTGTGTTTTTAAAACTATAATTGTCTTTTCTCAGGGAAATTAATTATGGCATTCACTAAGGGGACTCAAATAAAACTTTTAAATATAGTCAAAGCTGAATAGGAAGACTGGAACAACTGCACCTTAATGAATAGAGCTGTCATTATTGACTAGTTTTTGGAAATTGATTGTACACAAATATTATAGTATGAAAAGTATTTTACCATGTCTTTTTTTCAGACTAATGGCAAAAGTTGAGGTTCAGAATTTCCTCATCTTAGTTCTCACTCAAAAGACACCTCCTCCTTGGAACTCTCATTCCTCCTATAAAATTAAATGAGTGCTTTTTCATGCTTATAGTATCAACTGGACTTAGGTTTTCGTTTATTTAATAAGGCATAAAAACAAATGTAAATAGGATAAAGTGGCTTAAGCAAGATAGAAGTTTCTTTCTTTCCTCTGACAGTAAGTTTGCTCCATAATCCCCAGGGACTGAGATGGTTTGTCATTTACTATTCTCAGCAAGCGGCTTTTTTGCTCAAAGTTACCTCGTGATCCAAGACAGCTTCTGGAAATCTGATTATAATGGTCCCATTCTAAGGTGTAAGCAGTAGGGAAGACGTTACCTCCTTTAAAGAGGCTTTTTGGAATTATTGTAGAACGCTTGCTTACACTCTACCAGAGGTTGGTCACGTGGCTACTGCAGCTGCAAAGGAGGCTGAGAAAGTTAATCTGAGGTTATATATACAGCTAAAACTTGGGTTCCATTGCTTGGGGAGGGATAAATAATAGCTCAGTAAAGAATTATCAATCTTAATTTTAATTAATTATCAGTCTTAATTCTTCCTCTTAATTCTTATATCATCTTGTCTGATCATAGTTAATTTTCACATGAATGCTACCATCACTACAAACTCTAAGTTTCTTGTAGGAAGAAATTTTGTTATCATTTTTCCTACTTCCCAGCACCTAGCAGCATCCTGCCTTATAATCCATTCTCAATCAATATATCGTGGTTTTAGTAGCATTTATTGAATAACATAAGATATTAAATATACCACTTTTTAGAAATAGAACCTCCATTGTCTTTAATAAGTCATTTAATTCCCATGACAAAAGTCTATGAGGATGCTTTTAATGTTCAAATCTTTATTTAAAACATGTCTCAGTAAACTTCAGACAAATTATTTACTAGACAAATGAAATGAATTTTGAGTGTGGCCATAGAATTTATATTAATCTATTTTTTAATTAATTGGTTTTCTCACTCATAAAATATCTATACAATATTTTTTGCTTGCAAGGCATTTTGGCAGACATTGGGTATATAAAGATGAATAACATGGAATTCCTGCTCTCAAAAAACTCAAAATCTAGTGGACATCTGTGGCATGCACGGTATCATTGCCTGTTATATACTTGTCCATATGGCACAGGTTTTCAATTCCTTTACGTTTTGATGCAAGTAATTTTCTTTTGTAATATTTTCCTTTGATTGCCACCATAAAAAAATTAATGGCCCTTTGGGCAGAGGATTAATTCACCCTTTGTGAAAAATCTATTCCAGAGTAGAACTGAGATAAATTGATAGAGTTTAATTATAAAATAAAGGTTTTAAAAAAGACTTCTTTACCCATAATTTCTTCTGTTAAATTATTGAATTTCTTTTTATGACCACATAAGATTAATCTCAATAGGATATTCTTTAAAGTCTAATATAGGTCTGTTTCAATATCTTGTATGACCTTACAGAAATCAATAAATCTATTATATGTATTTTTTCTGGTTAGGATTCATGTTGCCATTGTTCCAAATTGCTTTTATACCTTTTTTTTCTATTGGATACAAATTTACTTACTTCATTGCAGTGCTAAATTAATTTTGCCTCATTGTGGATTTTAGTCCCATGCCTATTTACTGCTAATCTTGTGTAGTGAATATCGGGATTCCAAGGCATTTGTTCTCCTGGCCGCCACGTGTTGCTTACTGATGGCTCACACTGAGTCCATTCTACTCAGGATTGCTTGCAATTGACTATTAAGGCTCATGGAGATTATGTGCAATCCTAAAGGGAAGTTCTCATGCAATGACTCAATGATACAAGGGATTCAAAGACCTGGCTGTCTTTCTTTAAATATATTTCTCAAGGCCAAACCAACTTCATAGCTTTCCACAGAATGGGCTGAGGCCTTGAGGAATTGCCACGCTGTCTTCCACAATGATTGAACTAATTTACACTCCCACCAACAGTGTAAAAGCTTTCTTATTTCTCTACATCCTCTCCAGCATTTGTTGTCTCCTGATTTTTTAGTGATTGCTGTTCTAACTCGCATGAGATGGTATCTCATTGTGGTTTTGATTTGCATTTCTCTAATGACCAGTGATGACGAGCTTTTTTTCATATGTTTGTGAGTTGCATAAATGTCTTCTTTTGAGAAGTGTCTGTTCATATCCTTCACCTACTTTTTGATGTTTTTTTGTTTGTTTGTTTTTTACTTGTATTAAGTTCTTTGTAGATTCGAGATATTAGCCCTTTGTCAGATGGATAGATTGCAAAAATTTTCTCCCATTTTATAGGTTGCCTGTTCACTCTGATTATAGTTTCTTTTGCTGTGCAGAAGATCTTAAGTTTAATTAGATCACATTTGTCAATTTTGGCTTTTGTTGCAATTGCTTTTTGTGTTTTAGTCATGAAGTCTTTGCCCATGCCTATGTCCTGATCTTATGTTTTCTTCTAGGGTTTTTATGGTTTTCTTCTTGGAAACAGAGAAAATCACATCTATTGAATTGAAGGGCAGAAAAAGCTGAAGATCAGGCCCAAACCAGGTATGGCTTATGTTTTCTTCTAGGGTTTTCATGGTTTTAGGTCTTATGTTTAAGTCTTTAATCCATCGTGAGTTAATTTTTGTAGAAGGTATAAGGAAGGGATCCAGTTTCAGCTTTCTGCATAGGACTAGCCAGTTTTTCCAATACCATTTGACCCAGCAATCCCATAACTGGGTATATATCCAAAGGATTATAAATAATTCTACTCTAAAGACACATGCACATGTATGTTTATTGCAGCACTGTTTACAATAGCAAAGACTTGGAACCAACCCAAATGCCCATCAATGATAGACTGGATTAAGAAAATGTGGCACATACACACCATGGAATACTATGCAGCCATAAAAAAGGATGAGTTCAGGTCCTTTGCAGGGACATGGATGAAGATGAAAACCATAACTCTCAGCAAACTAACATGAGAACAGAAAACCAAACACCACATGTTCTCACTATAAGTGGGAGTTCAACGATGAGAACACAGAGACACAGGGAGGGGAACATCACACACCAGGGCCTGTTGGGGGGTGGGGGTAAATGGGAGGAATATCATTAGGAGAAATACCTAATGTAGATGATGAGTTGATGGGTGCAGCAAACCAATGTGGCACGTGTATACCTATGTAACAAACCTGCACACCCCGCACATGTACCTCAGAACTTAACAACAACAAAAGAATGGGCTGAGGCATCCATTGTGAATGCCATGCAGTAGTACTGAATGGTAACACCTCCACTGAATTGGGATGGAAGGCAGTTAAAGAGAATGCAGTGGTTGGGGCTATATCAGGCATTTGAGAAGTTTGGGACAATGAGTAATTACTAGACTATGGAATAGAATGGCTCATGTGCAGTGCTATTATGTTTTAAAGAACGAAATGAAACACTTAGGGCAATTAATTACTCATTTTGGTCAGAGACTGAAGTGTGCATAACCTTCTTGGAAACACAGAAAATCACACCTATTGAACTGATGGGCAGACAAAGCTGAAGATCAGGCCCAGAACTTAATTATAATGATGCTATTATCTAAAGATATCTAAGTTTTCAACCTCATAAAAATCTGCTATGCTAAAAATAGCAGGTTGGATAGGGATGGCACCCCGAGACTTGAGATGGGAGACATCTGGGCTGATTCTGTTGACAATCTTGAATCCCTAGTTTTCTCTGAATGTCCTGGATCTGCAGATGTGCCCCCTTTCTGTTAAGAGCTAGCACTTTGCATTGTTTGAAAACGATGCGGGGGCCTATGCTGTGAGATGAAAATGGTGCTGTAATTTTGTACAAGATGAAATGGACTGCTGCTGACCAATCACCCATGTCTGATGTAGTCCTGAAAAGTGGCAATAAAGGAAAATTAAAGGGGAGAACTTTGTGAGGAACACTTTATCATTCACATTGTATAAAAAAAGAAGCAGTGAGTTTTATAGACTCAAGAGCATTGGTGAATGGTTTGTCTGGCTGTTCATGGGCCTTGAAGGATCAAGATTGGCATGTCAAGGACAGGGACACCTTATGAAGTCATGTGCATTGATTTATGGGAGTGGGCATAGAGTGAAGGTCTTAGGATCCCATGTTTAATGCCTACTGGAGAACATTAATAACAGGATAGGTATAAACATAGACAGGAGGACTTGGCCATATGTCAGGCAGCTCTACTTTTATCCACACCAGAGGTGGCGCAGTTGGCTTGTGAATAGATGAGCCGTTGGGCAGAGAAAGGGGCAGCACATGAGCCTAATGACATGACCTTTCACCCACCAGGGCTGATCTAGCTGATCCTTTGCTGAATTCCAGTTGGCCAGAATTAGAGATCAATGCTGAGCTCCGTAAAGGGTGCTACTCTTGAGAAGATGAACTAGCCATTGTGGCAAGTTGATTACGAAGTATCTGTTCTGCGCAGAAGAGATAACAGTTTATATTGAATGGAACCATCATATACTTTAGGCATATGTGAGCTTCTGCTCAAGAGCCTGTGTCAGCATCACTCTCTGAGAACTCACAGAAGATTTGATCTTCTAACACAGGATCATACTTAATATTACACTGGACCAAGGAATGAAATGTGTAGCAAAGGAGGTGTGACAGAGGATATATCCAGTCATTTTACTATATACTGTACTATCCTGAAACTGGGGTCTGAAGTAGATTTTTTAAAGCTGCAGATACCCTTAGATAATGGGGCATGAGCCTCCATAATATAGTACACACACGAAATTAGTGACAGTTCTATGGAACTGTGTTTCCAAAAGGGAAAATATATTGTCTGTGGACCCAAAGTGGAAATAGGATTGGCCCTGCTTCTCATTGCTCCTAGTGACCTACTTAGTGGAATTTGTATATCTGGGCCACATAACTCTATGCTTTGATAAAAGGTCTTTATCCTCTGGGGGAAATTTGCTACTAGTTAACAAAACAGGGTCCCATTAAATTTTACGTGATATCTGCCACCCATTTCTTTGAGCTTCTTGTGCTCAAAGGAAAAGAAATATCCTTCAGGAGTTAGTGATTCTGACTGTCAAAAAGTTGGTAGGGCTGTTATTATGTAATGCAGAAGGGTTGTATCTGACACCCAGATATATTAAAACTTGGGAATTCCTTCTATATGGAGAAGTCCACCTATAAGGGCATGGTGGTCAGTAACTCCAAACCTCTCAGGAGCAAGGGTCTAGATCTATCCACCAGGTAAGCTATGTAGACAGGAACATTGTTAGATAAGGATGAATGTGAGTCTAGAATGGATAATAGAGAAGGAAGATAATAGATATTAGTCGCAATCCTGCAGCCAGCAGTAACAGGTTTTATAGTTTATTCCACTAGCTTCTTATATTTTTTTCTAGGAACGAAACCAAAACAAATTAGAATCTTTGACGATAAAGTCAACATATTTATGAAGCAAGTAGCAATTAATAGCACAAGGGAAGTACTTTAGCGGTTAATAGAGGGCATTGCCCAGATCACCCCATCAGAACTAAGGCAGTCATTCCCCAAGATGCTGAGAGCAATATCTACCCAAGGTTCAAAGTTCAGTTGCTCCTAAAGACTTGCCCTCAGCCAAAGAGAGCTGCCTAAAATTATGCCACCTCTCCAGGGCAAGCCTATATCCAATGACTAGCCAATGAGATGAACATTTTGGCTTCTTTCTCAATGGTAAATAACTCCATCGTTGTTACATGATTCCCCAATGGGATCAATTGAGGACTTTGTCACAACTTCGTCTCAACTCAATTTTTCCTTATGCCCATTTTTTTTTCTTTTCTGCCTTTTTTCTTCTTTCTTTTTTTCTTTTATTCTTGTTTCCTTTACTCCCTTACAGATGTTGCTCTCAAGGGCACTCCTTGGTAAAATTCCTTGATGCAAGTCTCCATTTCAGAATTTGTTCATGAGGAATCTCAGTGATAGTGCTTTGCTATTTTTTTTAAAGTTTTTCTGTAATACCTTATTATTATTTCTATTTTATCTCATAGCTAATAATACTTTTTTATTCTACTATAAAATATGTATCTGTTGCAAATTAAGCTTGGTGAATGCATATTCTTCTGTAATTTATATCTTCTACTCCATTGTATATTTTTGATTCAATACTTACTCTTAGCTCACTGACTAATCTTATGGGAAACATTTTATCTGATTTGTGCTTTTCCAAAGAACCCTATTTATTTTAGCACCATTTTATTATCTATTAGGATTATATATCATTTTCTAATAAATATGGGGTTCAAGTTCCTTCAATTTCATTCTAGGAAGCAGTTGTTTAAAGTTCATGCAGAGATGTTACTCTTCTGCTTCAGTGCAGGTTTCATTAAATGTATAAATCAAAAATGTCTTTTGCAGGCTAGAGCAAATCAAGATTCAAGTAAGTAAGTAAAATATTGCTCTTGGCAGGGCTGATGGATTTTCTATCCATTGTCTTTATCAATTTCTACATATCAGAATGGCCTCATCCATTTTTCAGTTTTACACAGTACCTTTATATGTATCTATCTATCCATCCTACTGAGCTCTACTGAGCATCTTATGTAAGATGCAAGATTATCCATGCCCCCAAAACACATGATGCTGGTAACAGCTAAGTTTATTAGTTATGGTAATTTATAAGGAGACAAGAGAGTGCAGGGTCTCTCATAGTTGTTACCCAGGGTCATGTGGTGGTAGCTATCCATACGGGTCTGCAGCAGCCTCAATTCTTGCCTCCTCAGAAGAAAGAATTTGGTTGAGGGGCAAAAGGCAGAAGGGAGATGGAGGCAAGTTTTAGATCGGGAGTGAAAGTTTATTAAAAAGCTTTACAGAGTAATTTACAAAAAAAAAAAAAAAAAGGAAAGTATACTTGGAAGAGGGCCAAGTGGGTGCCTTGAGAGACCACGTGCATGAATTGACATCTTGACTCAAGGATTTATACATTGGCATACTTCCAGGGTCTTTGTTATTTCACTTCTGATATCTGATCAGAAAACTGCTGATCACCAGCTCAGGTGTTTTCTATCTATTAGAGGAATGCCATTCCCTGGCAGCAGCTGTGACCAATTATTACTTTAGCAAGTGAATTAACAACTGCCTGACCAATACTGACCTGATGGTTGCCCAATACTCCTAGAGTGTGTGTGTGTGTGTGTGTGGGTGTGTATGTGTGCGCCCTCTCCTGCCCTGTTCTTACCTGACTAGGTACCTACTGCTATAACACCAGTAGCCTGAACATGCAGTAAAGAGAACCTTAAGAGGGAGGAAATCCCTCTTAATATGAGCTCCATACTTGGGTGTTGGTCAAAAATGGGTCTATTGGTTTGCAAGGGCTGCCATAGTAAAGTGTTACAGGCTGTCTGGCTTAAACAAGAGAACTTTATTGTATCACAGTCTGGGAGACTAGAAGTCCAAGGTGTAGGTGTGTAAGTGAGGCCTTTCTCCTTAGCTTGTAGATGGTTCCCTGTGTCTGCACTTGATCTTTTCTCTGTGAGTGTCTGTTTCCTATTCTCCTCTGTTTATAAGGAGACCAGCCAAATTGAATTTGGGATCACCCTAATGACCTCACTTTAACACAATTACCTCTTCAAAGACTCTATCTCCTGAGGTACTGGGGGTTAGGACTTCAACATATGAATTTTTGGGAGGACACAACTTAGACCCCAGCAAGGGAGTAGGGAACACCTACTTACTCTTTCAAGTAACAAGAAATAGAAAGAGGTCCCACTCTGGACCCAGCACAGTGCTGGGGAGAATGCATACTGGGGTGGGTCAAGATCTGCATGCTGATGTGGGAAGTAGAATATTCCTTTTTAAAGTTTCCTTTCTTGTTAAAGAATGAGTGTGCTAATAACTTGTTAAGCCCTATCCTATGTAGCTACTAGACATGCACATTTACAGACACGTAGTACATTCTATGTCCTTGTACTTTAACCGAGATATCTGTGCTGGTTGTGCTTACAGGCATGTCCCAGCTTTTCATTGCTTTTACCTGTTTAGAAAAGTTTTAAGTTGTTAGCCAATCGGGTTTTCAGATTGTGAGGTCTGGCTCCAGCTAACAGAGAATAGAAACAGCAGTAAGGACAACCCCAAATGCGTAAGGGATAAATTTGTGTGTTTTCCTTTGTTCATCGTACTCCCATGGCACGATGGCTAGTGAGGGTAGCCTTCCTGTAGTCCAGGAAGTAAAGATTGCGTTGCTGAAAGATCTTTGCCTCAGTGCTGATTTTTCTTTGTGGCACCAATCATCTATTTCCAACACTGAGAATCCCAGGAACAGTGATGATATTGCCCCAAAGTCCTGCTGTCTTTCTGCAAAATGTCTTGGTGTAGGTGAGCTGGCTTGTTGCCAGGCATCAGGTGATGGGAAGGAGAAAAGTCCCCATAGACAGGTAAAACTGTATATGGATTTGGTTCCTTTCACACCTGCTATATAACAGGCACTATTTCAGGCTATATATCAGGCACTATTTCAGGCTATATATTAGGCACCATTGATACCTGCATATCTGGTGGGCCATTTACTTGTAAATTTAGAGTGACTTCCATAGGGAAACATGTTCACTTACAGAGGGGTCCTAGGCTATCCCTAGGGCAGTCTGTATTGGTTCTGGTTTTAGGTGGCCACAGTAGCATAGCTTCCATTCAGCTTCTTCAGCTGTGATCAATGTCAGCAATGACTGTGGGCACCTCAGTGGCCAAGGCTGTACAAGTTCATGGCAGTGATAGTGTAGGGTGTTAGGGTTCTCAGTGGCAAGGGCTTTAGTTGTCCTTTCATTCTCATTTTTTCCCCAGTGAGGAGGCTTGGTTGGAGAGATACCTCTTGGTATCTGGTCTGTGACCCACAGTGGCCACAGCTACACTGTGTTCTAGGGTGTAGGAGTGACTGTGAAGCTGTTATCCCAGGCTTGGTGTCCTGTTAAACTATGTATCTCGTGGCACCTGTGTTGTGGGTGCAAGTTCACGCTCTGAGGCATGGGTAGACGCAGCTCCCCCACAAAGCCGTGGGATGTGACTTTGAGGCACTCCTCAGTAGCTTGGGCCCAGGGAGTATAGATACAGCTGTGACTCTGATCTTAGGAGTCAGTCAGCAGCAGTAGCACAGCTTCAGGGAAGAAGGAGTGTTTCAGAGGCTTGGGCCCTGGGGAGCTGGGCACAACATTGGCTCTCAGAGCCAATTAGGGCACAGTGGTAACTTGAGCACCCAGGGAGGAGCTATTGCCTAGTGATGACTCTGGATGTTAAGAGGTGAGACCCAGCAGATATCCAGGTTCTGCCAGTCTAGATTCAGTGGTAGCAGGGACTCAGGAAAAGTGAGGCACAGTGGTGCTTTGGGATCTGAGGGTGGGGAGCAGCACAATGATGACTCTATTCCCCAGAGATGTGGGGTGCCTCAACAGCTCAGACTCTGGAAGGGCTAGGCCAAGTCCTGGGGCGCAGGGTTTGTTCAGCCCAGAGGGTCAGGTGGCACAGCCCAGTCAAGGCTTGGCCTCTCTGGTGGTAGGGCACCGTATCAGCTTAGGGGTAAAGGTGCTCCACCAGACCAGTGCTTCTGGTCACCAGGGAACAGGGCACCATGTTGTCTGGGGCACCTGGGGTGCAGCTGCTTTGCTGGGCCAAAGCTCAGATTCCCAGGGGGGCTGGGTGCTATGTTGGCTCAGGTGCTGGATTTGTGACTGCTCCATTGGACTGGAGCTCCTGGTTCCCCAAGGAGTGGCCTGCCAGTCAACTCAGGCTCCAAGGGGTGTGGCTGCTCTGCGGGGCTGGTGCTCTTGGTCCCAAGAGGGTAGGGTGCTGCATGGGTTCTGGTGTGAGGGTCATGACTGCTCTGCTGGGCTGAAGCTCCAGTTCCTGTGGGGTTTAGGCAAGGGTTGGTTCCTGCACAGGAGGGTGGTGGTAGCAGCTGCTCTGCAGGTACTAGGCTTTGAGTAGCTGCGGGTTGGAGCACATCTACAGTGGGACTAGGGGAGATAAAGTGCCTTGGGGCAATCTGGCTGCAGCAACTCAGCTGGGGAATTGTGCGCCACTGTGTATGTGAGCAGGTGCAATGATGGAAGACTTTCAGAGATGCAGGGATCAGTGGCTAGTGGCCCCTGGAGCAGGATACCTTCTAGCAGTGGTTCCACTTTTAAGATGGCATGTGCAGTGACAATCTGGCCATAGGAAATGAGGCATAACCCAGGCTTCTTCTCTAGTGCTTCCATTAGAACTTCAGGCAGCTCCCTAAGCTGGGCTCAGGGCCTGCAAGGACTACAGAATCCTCCAGCAGCAAAGGCTGCAGGTGTCCTCTGCAGTAATGGGGGCTGCTGGGAGCCTCCTACTCACCTTTTCCCTGTAGGGAGAAGTCTCTCCTGGTTGTGAGCTGATACCTACCAGGTAAGTTAGGCAGGTAGAGGAGGTGGATGTTTCTTTCCCTTTTCCTTGGGGCCATCCTGAGTTTCTCTACTCCACAGGGTTTCTGCCACTCCCTTGCTATACTCTGGCACGTTCCTTTAGTCACTCTGGTCAAAATGTAGTTGTTTATTGTGTTGTTCCTTTTTTGTGTTTGTGTGAGAGGAGCATTTGCACCTTCTTGCTCATTTATCAGTTTATTATAAAGGCTATTTCAAAGGATTTTAATAAACAGCCAGAGGAAGAGATGCATAAGGCAAGGCCTAGAAGGGTCCTTAGCACAGAAGCTGCTGTCTTAGTGGATTTGGGTGCATCGACTTCCTGACATGTGGATGTATTTGCCAACCTTGAAGCCTGTCACGTTTTGTTCAAGAATTTTTATAGAGTTTGATCTCCAGAGTTGTATAGAGTTTGACCCAGAGGTCAGTGGGTGGGGCTGAAAGTTCAACCCTCTAATCCTCTAGTCACTTGGTCTTTCTGGCTGTGACAGGTCCCATCTTGGGGCTAACTAGGGGCCCCACCCAAAGCCACCTTATTAGCATAAATTCAGGATTTATCAAAGGGGCTTATTGTGAATAATAAAAGATACCCCTCTTGGGAAATTCCAAGCATGTTAGGAGCTCTTTGACAATAACCAGGGACAAAAACCACATATATTTCATATTAAACTATAGGTACTCTAGCCAGAAACCATGAAGCATTCCAGCTGACCTCACCTGCATGGGAAAACTTAATGAAGATCACCCAATTCAGGCCTAGACCAGAACAATCAGCAGATGACCTACAGATTATTGAGGACATTAAACACTTACTGTTTTAAGTTGTTGAGTTTTGGGATGGTTTGCTATGCAGCAATAGCTAATTAATACATATGATGAAAACCATTTTCTAAAATGAAAATAGATATAGAAAAAATAAGCTAAATCCAGAGAAGAAACTAAAACATAAAATGCCTACTAGGTAGCTAGTCAGGTATGAGCAGGGCAGGAGAGGGCATTCCCTTCACCACATGCCAAGAGTGTGGAGTGACCACCAGGTGATAGTCAGGCAGCTGTTAACAATCTCCCTCAAGTAATAATTGGTCACAGCTGGTGCCAGGGAAAGGCAGTCTCCTAATACAAAACACCTAAAACTGATCAGCAGCTTCGCAATAAAATCTCAGGAGTGGAAAGAAGTAATGTAATGCAAGATCCTGAAATTACGCCAGCGTATAAAATCCCAAGTCAAGTGGTCAATCAGCACACTTGGTCTCTCAAGTTGCCCATTAGGCCCTCTTCCAAGTGTACCTTCCTTCCTTTTCTTCTTTTCCTCATGTGTGTAAAGATTTTTAATAAACTTGCATTCCTGCTTGAAAACTTGCTTTAGTCTCTCCTGCCTTACGCCCCTCAGTCAAATTCTTTCTGAGACGTCAGGAATTGAGGTTGCTGCAGACCCACCCACAGATTACCACCGTGATATGGTTTGGCTGTGTCCTGCCCCTCACAATCTGATCTTGAAATGTAGCTGCCATAATTCCCAGGTGCCATGGAAGAGACCCAGCGGGAGGTAATTGAATAATCGGGGCAGATCTTTCCGGTGCTGTTCTTGTGGTAGTGAATAAGTCTCGCGAGATCTGATGCTTATAGACGTGAGCGTTCCTCCGTACAAGCTCTCTCGCGCCTGCCACGGTGTAAGATGTCCCTTTGCTCTTTTTTCCTCTTCTGCCATAATTGTGAGGCCTCCTCAGCCATGTGGAACTGTGAGTCCTTTAAACCTCTTCACTTTATAAATTACCCAGTCTCGGGTATGTCTTTATTAGCAGCACGAGAATAGATTACACCAGTAACAATGCTATATAAAATATGTGCATTTGTTAGAAGTAGGCTGAGTTTTGTTTTCTGAGCTTTATAGCAACCGACGGGAGGAGGACTAGTCACCTATTATACGGCACATAATATAAACAAGATAGAAGTAAGCTAGTTATAACTATGCTTTCAATATTTCTAAAAAACCTTGGAGTAAAATTATGCCACATTTGAAATTGAAGAAGAAATGACGTAAACATAGCCCTCTTGGGTTTTAACCACTTTCCTTTTTTTTTTTTTTTTTTTTTTTTACTGTGGCGAGGTTTTGATTACAGTAGAATGTTTTTACTATTGCTACTTTACATACTACCTTTTTATTCCTCTTCCATGTTCTTTGCTTCACATTATTTTTCTTGCCTTATTTCCCTCCATTTATACTCACTGGTAAAGGTCCACAGAGATTAGAATGGCAAAGTTAGCACTGAAAAATATTAGGTCAAGATTAATTGGGAAGGATTATTCTGATTACAACTTTTGTCTTCTTCAAAATATATTTAGATACATGACCTTTCATGCTATTCATCATCCACAGTGCTTCAGTAGTTAATAAACTTCCCATTTCACAAGTTTATCTGATATCATATTAATTAGAATTAACAGGCAACTTATCAGTGGAAGCATGTGCCAAAAGAATTTTTTTGTGTCAAAATTGCAAATTATTTACTAGCCAGTGTAGAAATGTATCACCACCATGCTTTCAAAGAAATCTTTGAATATGTGCTAACATGTACTATTCTGCCTCTTTGGCTTCCGAAAGACTTATTATCAAGTCCTATCTTCAAAACTTAATGGATTTTATCTTTCTCTACTCATCTTTATTATAAATCATTAAAAAAATATGCTTACCAAATGTCAATATTGGCCACAACTAGAAAGAATAACAGTCACTAGAGTAGTAGTTGCTAGAACATGAAGATAGATTAGCTCTTCTGGGGCCAATAAAATAAATTGCTATTGGCCGTGGTGATGTCTCTATTCCAGTCTATCAGTGCTTGGGGCAGGAAGGTGCTAATGGTAGGTACCCTGAGGACCTGAGAGGAGGCAGCTGGTCAAAAAAAAAAAAAAAATTGAACATGTATGAATTTAATATATATTTTAGTGACATAGAAGAATCTCAGAGATCTACTGTGGAATAACTTAAATAGAACATTGAACACTAAAGTATACAAGTCAAAAAATACAAAAATGTCTCTTTCTGAGACACGTTTTAAAGCAGGTAATTATTTTTTCATGGTGTGTAAAAACAGTGAAAAAGTCTTTGGTTGAGCACCTGAAAAGAGTTGCTAAACTATTTAACCCTTTCTTGATCTCTTGATGTATCCCTCTTTCTCCTTCTCCCTCTTTTACTTCTTTCTTTTTCAGAATTGGAATTTCAGAATAATTCTAGAGAGGAAACAGTATGTTAAATGGTAGTTATTAAGGAAAGATCTATCTTCTCTCCTGTTACCAGGAATGTTGGAAAAAGTGAGGTGTTAGAATAAAAAGCCCAGGTGGTTTGATGAAAATGAATCTTAAGTGAATGGGTTCTACCCAGCCTAATTCTGCATACACTCTTTTAACTTTAAGTGTGAATCAGTGGGCTGGTTTCTAAATTTCTGATGGAAAAGCTAAAAGCAAAAGATGGAGAAGAAAGCAAAGGATAGAGAAGCAGACTGGAAGGTGATCCCCAATGATCCCAGACGCCTGGCATTTACATCCTTATATAATCCCCTCCCTTTGAGGGCAGTGTGCATTTACTGATGAAGAGACTACAGGAGTGGTGGAAAATCATTTCTGTGATTAATTTACATACATACACAAAAGTAGCTTCTATCTTGAGCATCCTTTGGCCCTTTCTTACTCTCCCAGAGAGAGCATTCACTCTGGGAGAAACAAGCTGCTGTGCCATGAATAACCTATGGAGAGCCCCATGTGGAAAGGCAGCTTAAGTCTTTGGCCACTAACCAGTGAGGACCTGAGGCGTGCTGATGGCCAAGTGCATGAGCTTAGAAGAGGATTCTACCCCAGCAGATTCTGGAGGTGACTGCAGTCCTCACTGACACCTTCCTTGATTTCAGCCGTGAGAGTCCCTGAGCCAGAGGCAGTGGCTCAGCCTCATCTGTGTTCCTGACCCACAGAAACTGTGAGGTAGTGAAGATTTGTTGTTTGAAGCTGTTATTTTTTTGGGAAACACAATAATAGAAAACTAATACAGAGAGAGGCAATTTGATTCCTCCATCTTGTGCCTCAGTTTCTACTCTGTCTGTTGTCTAAGTTTTCATATCTTTGTTTTATTTTATGTTTGAGACTCCTTGGACTAGTTTTTCTTGGTAGTATATCTATCCTAAGGACATGCAATGGAGAGTCTGAGGCACTAGAGCAAAGCAGTATAACGTCCCTGGTTTTATATGTATTTGGCTCTGCTGTTTAGAAAAAGCCTTCATTTCCAGAGCAGAGCCACTCTGTCTCCTCTCATGTAATGGACAGAGAACAGAAAAGTGGGCCAGAAGGTTGAGCTGGGAACTCCTTTGCTTTCATTCTACTCATCAGTCATCTTGAATTTTTTTTTTAAAAAGCACCTAAAAGAGGAGAATGTTTTTCATATTTTTGCTTGTTCTTTCAAGTTCTGATTTTCTGTAGCCAATCTAACTAAACATTAGTCCTGCGTCCTTTTCAAATGTCACTTTCTCTCCTAACTGGCCAAATTTAAATTGTATCCCGTTTCTTACCTTTACTTACCGCTTATAACTTCTTCTATTTTTTTCTTACAAAATCACTTTATCACCAGCTAACATAATATATAAGCAAATCATGTTTGCTTACATATTACATTTATGATTTAATATACATGTCCACTAACTACTGTATAAAAAATCCATAACAAGTTTGTCTGTTTTTATTCACTGGTGTATTTTAATTGCCAAAAAGACTTAATAAATATCTGTTGAATTAATGGATTTATTAATTAGAGTATTCTGCAAAATTAACGTATAATGATAATAGAGAGCTTAAATGTCTACCTTCTGCTTAAAGTGTAAGGAAACAGAGCTGAGGCATAAAAGTAACTTTGCTAAAGTCACTTATTTAATAATGGAATAAGGACTATATACTAGGTCTCAAAATCTTTTTCTATCATGCCTTCACATTTCCAAAACAAACCTAGAAAAATATAATTAATCATATATGAAACAGTAACTTTGGATGTTTTTCTTTGTTTAATGTTATTTTTCATATGGAATATTTCCAGATTTTTTAATCTTTCTAAATGTTCTCCATTTAGTACATTTCAGTGGAATTTTAACTTTAATTCATGAAAATCCTCTATTCTTCCCCAAATCTGCCAAAATCATACTGAATGACTATATGTCTACCCCCTAAAGTCTTAGAAACTCATTCCGTTATTGAAAATTACAATTTTTTTGTTGGAATAATATTCCCAACCTAATTTTTGGCAGTAAAACAGCATGCTTATAATAAAGATTATGTTTTTAGTTTGGGGGAATGCTTTCAGATTTTTAAGAACTATCATGGGTATAGTCCCAGGCTTGTTTGTGTGCTTCCTGAAGCCTTGCCTTTGAGCCAGACCACTCCTTCCCCACTCTTTGTCATTCCTCACTTAATCCCTTCATCAATGTCCGTTATCTAACAAATCCTTTAGCCTCAAGGCCTGCCGTCAAGCTTGGGTTTTTGATGTCAGATTGCCATAAAATGCCCTAGCCTTTCAGTTTCTTGAACTCCTCATCTATGGGATGTTCATCTCCCTGTACCTCAGCCATTCCTTTTCATCCCGTAATTCTAATCCCTGGACCTCATAACTACTGCACCTTTGAAATTGTCAGAGCATCCCATTCTCTGATCATAACTGCTGCTCTTTCCACTTTGTTCGGCTACTCCCATGTTGACCACTTAGCGACTTCAACAACAACATGGGTCCATTGGGTCTTTGGCTTTATTTTAATTGATTCATGTTCTAGAGTCATCTTTCTTAGATGTCATGGGCCAATATTTCAACAACATTCTTGCCAATGCTCTTAACACTCTTCTCTGATTTCTAATTTTGTCTATCTAGCATAAAGCTAACCATGGACAAACTATTCACGTTTTTACTTCTGCACCTATGTAGCAGAGTCTTTCTGGAGAAAATCTTAGAGCAGGAAAGATGTGGTTTTCTCTGAATTCACAAGTCACAACCTCCACTGTGTTCACAACCCTGATCACCTTCTCATATGCCTCTTTCAAATGTTAGCCTCTCTCTTCAAACTGCCCTGTGCCCTCTTCACATTCACTTAGACTTGGTTTCTGACTTTTTCTGGTACATTATGAAAAAACTGAAAGGTTGAAGATGATTAACCTCCCAGTTTCCATCAATATGCATCAATATTCGATATTCCCACTCCTATTACAATAAAGGAGCTATCCTAGGCTACTCCCAGCTCCACTTCAGATCACAACCCCTCCCACCTTTGCAGGAACTTTATACTACCGACTTGTTTTTATCTTGTGTATTCAAATTTTTTCATTTAAATAGAATATTTCCCAAGCTTGCTTAGACCAAGCAAAGATGACTCTTGACTCACCTCTCTTTCTAGTTGCCACCTGTGGTGTGTTGTAATTCCCAAAAGTGGGTTGCAATAATGTCTCCCATGCCACACTCATTTCTTACAATGTGACCTTCACTCTTCTCTCACTAAGTGCTGGGAACGGTTTCCCTCCCCACAACCTGGACAGAACTTTATAGCTACCTCCACTAATACAGAGGAAATGATATAAATGTGGCTTCTTCATATGGTCTTTTCCTGTGGTCATGTTTGAACTTCATCACAGCATGGCAGTTAAATTGCAACAGCAAGTATCCCAAACAAACAAGGTGGAGCTACATACCATTTTTATGACCTGTCTAACCTCGATAGTCTTATGGGGTTACTTCTTATCACAGCCTGTCAAAAATGCATATTGCCAAATGACTTATCACTGATGATGAAAGCCTAGATCACTTGGCCGAGATAGAGTTCCTCAGGTTTTTCCACAGCAAAGTTATGCTTTGTATTCCTTTCCATACTGTACTCTTAGAAAGGCAGTTGCTTTGCACTGCTCACACATCTGGAGTGGGGATTTATTTACATGTTCCATTTCCTTTGAGTGTCTATGTAAGTTATTTAGAATTCTGTGTGGGAGATCTATTGTCCCCCAGTTATTTATTATTTGATCAGTTATTCCTATCAGTATGGAGTCTTGAGTATTTATTGTATGTGTTATGTTATAATGGAATACTATGCTATTTTTTTGGCATGAATATAATTCTAATTATTTTTGTTCCAATGTCAGCTTTTGCATTGGATGCTCTTTCTTTATCTCCCTGTCCCTTTGACATACCCCATTAATGTGGCATTGTTTTTAGTGCTTCCTTACTTTCTGGCCCTACATGATGCTCCAGGCTCATCTTCTGGATTCCCTTCCCAACTCCCAGAATCAGCCTTTTCTCCAAGTAGCTGTTGCTTTAACTGGAGAAAGGTATTACACACTGACATCTGAGTGTTAGCATGCTAGTTGCTACTGGGATGTCATTACCTTTAGGTCCTATTAGGTGACAAAGTGAGGGAATATAAATGTGCATACTAACTCATGTATTAGGTTTTCTTATTACAAGTAATGGGAAAAACTTTTACTTTTAATGAGAAAAACATCAGTCACTTTTGTACCAATCTAGTATTTACACATATAGGTAACATTTTTATAGCTTATTTTTTGTAGTTTATTGTTGAGAAAAACAATCTTAGTTCTCTTTCAAATATGAAATATCTTTTTTAAACTGCCTCTGCAATTAACTAATTTTGAAATTAATGAAAAGCTACTTAATCTGTAGAAACTTTTTTTTTTTTTTAATGAGAGAAAGAAAGAAGAAGACAGAAAAAAGGGGGAGCGAGAACAGAATTCTTGCTCTATTGCCCAGGCTGGAACACAATCTAGGAATAGGTATTAAAAACCTCTTTTATAACGATAACTGTACTTAACAACAGAGACAGGAAGGAATAAGGGAAGAAAATAACAAACAGCCAACCAATATTTCATTTAAGTCTGTGAAATGCTATGCAAATCTGAAGAGTGATTTACTTCCAATGATATAGTCACTTTCAGAATAGGTATAATATAATACTGAGAAAAATGTATGTTCTAGAGACCTGGGGTGAAGAATTCTATAGATATTCACTAAGTTTACTTATTCCAGGTCTAAATTCCCTATTAATTTTCTATCTCGTTGGTCC